>RJWJ010029555.1:0-20528 GCA_004363605.1 Indri indri
GCCAGATAATTATTTGTTGTGTGGGACTTATCACAAGATGTTTAGCAACTTCCTTGGCCTCCATCCACTAGATACCATTAGTACCCTCCTTCCCCCAAGATATGGCAACCAAAATACCTCCAGACATTTTGTATGTCTCCTATGGAACTAATATCCGCCCCCAGCCCACTCTCATGGAGAACTACTCATAGAGTCTCAGCCCCATTATTAGATAAGGAAACAGAGTCACAGGGAACTGAAATGACTTGCAAAGTCATAGAGTTTAGATGTGGATTTGCCACAACCAAAGAATGTGTTGCATTGGACTTTGTGATGTCCCTACATTATGTTTAGAATGGCTTCCAATTTTTTTTTTAATTAAGAAAGTATGCTCAGGTTTTACCTTTTATGTTTTTCTTTTATTTATTCGTACATATTTATGGGGTACATGTGCAATTCTTTTGCATGCATAGATTTTGTATGTATGGGCTTTTAGGATTTTCATCACCTGAATAACTTACATTGTACCTGTTAATTAATTTCTCGTCACCCATAAACCTCCTACCCTGTCATCCTTCTAAGGCTCCGTTGTCTATCATTCTACTCTCTTTGTCCATGTGTAAACATTTTTAACAGCCACTTATTCAACTTTCTGTTCCTGACTGGTTTCACTTAAAATAATGGCCTCCATTTCCACACATGTTGTGCAAAATCTATTATTTCATTCCTTTTTATGGCTGAACAGTATTACATTGTGTTAATATACCACAATTAATTTGACTCCATGTCTTCGCTATTGTAAATAGTGATGCGATAAACATAAGAATACAAGTATCTTTTTGATATATTCATTTCTTTTCCTTTGGGTAGATACCCAGTAGTAGGATTGCTGGATTGAATGGTAATTCTATTTTTAGTTCTTTGAGAAATCTCCATGCTGTTTTCCATAAAGGTTGTGCTAATTTGCATTCCCACCAACAGTGTGGAAGAGATCCCTTTTTCTCCACATCCTCACCAATATCTGTTATATTTTGTCTTTTAATAACAGAAATTCCGGCTGGGGTAAGACAATATCTCATTGTGGTTTTAATTTGCATTTCTCTGAGGATTAGTGAAAATGAGTATTTTTTAATAAACTTGGTGGCTGTTTGCATGTCTTCTTTTCAAAAATATGTATTCATGTCTCTTGACCAGTTTTTAATGTAATTATTCGTGTGGTTTCTTGGTGAGTTGTTTGACTAAATTGTATATTCTAGATTTTTATCTCCGGACAGATGAATAGTTTGCAGATATTTTCTCCTGTTCTATAGGTTGTCTGTTTACTTTGTTGATAATTCCTTTTTTGTGCAGAAGCTTTTTAGTTTAATTAAGTTCCATTTGTCTTTTGTTTTTGTTTTCATTGCCTATGCTTTTGAGGTCTTAGTCTTAAATTCTTTGCTTAGACCAATGTCCAGGAGAATTTTCCCTATGTTTCTTCTAGTATTTTTATAGTTTGGAGTCTTATGTTTAAGTCTTTAATCCGTCTTGAGTTGATTTTTGTGTATGGTGAGACACAGGGGTCCAGTTACATTCTTCTGCATATGGCATTCCAATGTTTCTATCACCATTTATTGAAAAGGTCACCTTTTCCCCAGGGTATGTTCTTGTTGGCTTGGTCACAGATCAATTGGCTATAAATACGTGGCTTTATTTCTGGGTTTTCTATTCTGTTCCATGGGTCTATGTGTCTATTTTTATATCATTACCATGCTATTTCGGTTACTATAGCTTTGTAATATATTTTGAAGTCAGGTAATGCAATGCCTCCATCTTTGTTCTTTTGGCTATTCAGGCTCTTCTTTGATTCCATGTGAATTTTAGGATTTTTTTTCTAATGTGAAAAATGACATTGGTGTTTTGGTAGGATTGTATTGAAACTGTAGATTTCTTTAGGCAATATGATCATTTTAATGATATTAATTCTTCTGATCCATAAGCATGAGATGTTTTTACATTTGTTTGTGTCATCTATTAATACAATTTCTTTCCTTAGTGTTTTATAGTCTTCCTTGAAGAGATCTTTCACCTCCTTAGTTGAATTTATTCCTCAATATTTTTGTAGTATTATAATTTTCCTCTTTATTTCTTTCTCAGCTAGATTATAATTGATATATAGAAACAATACTGATTTTTGTATGTCGATTTTTTATCCTGCATCTTTAATGAATTCATTTATCAAATCTGTGAGTTTGTGTGTGTGTGTGTGTGTGTGTGTGTGTGTGCGCGCGTGTGTGTGTGGAGTCTTTAGGTTGTTCTATATATAAGATCCTATCATCAGAAAACCAGCATAATTTGACTTCCTTTTTTCCAATTTGGATGTCTTTTATTTCTTTTCTCTTGCCTGAATGCCCTGGCTAGGATATCCAGTACTATGCTGAGAAGGAATTAAAATGGGTGTGCTTGTCTTGTTCCAGGTCTCAGAGGAAATGCTTTCAACTTTTCCCTGTTCGGTATGATTTTGACTGTGTGTTTGTCCTATGTAGCCTTTATTATTTTAAGGTATATTCCTTCTATGACTAGTTTGTTGAAGACTTTTATCATAAAGGGATGTTGAATTTTATCAAATGCTTTTTCTGTGTGAATTGAGATAATTATATAATTTTTTTCCTTAAATCTGTTTATGTAATGTATCACACTTATTGATTTGTATATGTTGAAGCATCCTTGCATCCCTGGTATAAAACCCACTTGATCATGGTATATTATCTTTTTTATATACTATTGGAACATTTACCATGATTTTGTTGAGGATTTTTGCATTTATGTTCATCAAGGATATCAGTCTATGGTTTTCTTTTGTTCTGTCCTTGTCTGGTTTTGGTATCAGGATGATACTGGCTTTATAGATTAAGTCAGAGAGAATTCCCTCTACCTCTATTTTCTGGAATAGTTTCAGGAGGATTGGTACCAGTTCTTTGTACATTTGGTAGAAGTTGGAATTTGGCTATAAATCCATCTGTTCCTGGGCTTTTCTTTCCTAAAAGACTGTTTTTTTGCTGTGGTGGCAGTTAAGACATGGAGTCTCTTTTTCACACAGGCTACAGTGCAGTTCTATGATCATAGTTCACTGTAGCCTAAAACTCCTGGGCTAACACAAGCCTCCCACCTCAGTCTCCCAGCTCTCTGGATCTTCAGGTTCATGTTACCCTATTGGCTAATTTTTTTCCATTATTTTTAGAGCTGGGGTCTCACTATATTGCCCAGGCTGGTCTTGAACTCCTGGTGGGAGTTTAATTGCCTCAAGCAATTCTCCCACTTCACACCTCGAGTAGGTGGGATTACAAGTGTGAGCCACCATGCCCAGCTGTTGGAAGACTTATTATTGATTCAATCTAACTGCTCATTATTGGTCTGTTCAAATTTTCCACCAGTGTTTCTTTATGATTCGTACTTGAAAGGTTGTATGTTGCTAGGAATTAATATATTTCCTCTAGGTTTTCAAGTTTGTGAATATATAGTCATTTATAATAGTCTCTGGTGATCTTTTGTATTTCTGTGGTATTAGTTGTAGTGTCTCCTTTTTCATTTGTGATATTCTTTATTTGGTTTTTCTCTCTTCTTTTTTTTTGGTTATTCTAGCTAGCAATTTATCAATTTTGTTTATCTTTTCTTTTCTTTTTTTTTTCAGGGAAACATGTTTACCAGTTTATTATAAAGGATATTCCAAAGGATACAGATGAAGACATCTGTAGGGCAAGGTATGTGGGAAGGGGCCAGAGCTTCCATGCCCTCCGTGGGTGCACCATCCTCCAGGAATCTCTGTGTGTTCAGCTATTGGGAAACTCTTTGAACCCAGTCCTTTTGGGATTTTAAAGAAGCTTTATTACGTAGGTAGGATTGATTAAATTGTTGGTTTCTGGTGATCAGCCTAACCTTCAGTTCTTTTCTCCTCACCAGGAGGTCAGGGGGTGGGGCTGTTTATCTTTTCTAAGAACCAACTTTTTGTTTCATTAATCCTTTGTTAATTTTTTTTTCAGTCTCTATTTTATTTAGTTCTGTTCTGATCTTTATTATTTCTCTTCTGCTAATTTTGGGTGAGATTTGTTCTTGCTTTTCTCTTTCCTTAAAGTACATTGTTAGATTGTTAATTTGTAATCTTTCTACTTTTTTGATGTAGGCATTCAATGCTATAAAATTCCCTCTTCTCACTGCTTTTTCTGTATCCCATAGGTTTTCATATAATGTGTGTCTATTTTCACATTTTTCATAAGATTTTTTCATTTCCATTTTAATTTCTCCATTGGCCCAATTGTCATTCAGGAGCATGTTGTTTAATTTTCATGTATTTGTATAGTTTCCAAAGTTCCACTTGGTATTGTTTTCTAGTTTTATATTCCATTGTGGTGTGAAAAGATAGTTTATAGGATTTCTATGTTTTTAAATTTATTGAGACTTGTTTTGTGGCCTGAAATGTGGCCTGTCTTGGAGAAGGTTTCATGTAATTATGAAAAAAGTGCATATTCTTCACTTTTTGGATAGAATGTTCTGTAAATGTCAGTTAAGTTCATTTGGTCTACAGTCCGATTTAAGTCCAATGTTTCCTTATTGATTGTCTCTGTCTACATGATCTGTCTAATGGTATGAGTGAGGTGTTGAAACCCCCACTATTTTTATATTGTTGTATATCACTCTATTTAGGTCTAATAATATATGCTTAATGAATCCGGGCGTTCCATTATTGGGTGCATATATATTTAGAATTGCTATGCACTTTTGCCAAATTGATCTCTTTATCATTATATAATGACTTTCTTTGTCTTTTTTTTTTTTTTTTTTTTTTTTTTTTTTTTTTTTTTTTTTTTTTTTTTTTTTTTTTTTTTTTTTTTTTTTTTTTTTTTTTTTTTTTTTTTTTTTTTTTTTTTTTTTTTTTTTTTTTTACTATTTTTGACTTAACATCTATTTTATCTGGTATAAAAGTAGAAGTATATCTACTCCTGCTCACTTTTGGCTTTCATTTGTGTGGAATATAATTTTCCATCCCTTTAGTTTCATTCTGTATGTCTTTACAGGTAACGTGAGTTTCCTGTAAGCAGTATATAATGAGATCATGTTTTTTTAATCCATTCAGCCAAGTCACATCTTTTAAGTAGAGTATTTAATTCATTTACCTTCAAGGTTAATATTGATATGTGAAATTTTGTTCCTGTCATGTTATTAATTATTTTCTAGTTGTTTTATAAATTCTTTCTTTCTTTTTCTCTGTCATTGTGGTTTTCTGAAATTCTATAGAGGTGCCATTGAATTCCTTTCTCTTTCTCTTTTGTGTGATTGCTTTACCAGTGAGTTTTCTACTTTCATGTGTTTTCATGATGGTAAATGTTGTCCTTTTGCTGCCAACTTTAGGACTGCATTGAGCATCTCTTATAGGGCTGGTCTAGTGATGACAAATTCCCTCAGCATTTGCTTGTCTGGGAAAGATGTTATTTCTTCTTCATTTATGAAGGTTAATCTTGCTGGAAATGGAATTCTTGGCCAAGATTTATTTTTTCTTTCAGCACGTTGAATATGCCACCACATTCTCTTCTGTCCTGTAAGATTTCTGCTGAAAAGTCCACTGTTGACCTAATGGAGTTGCCTTTATGGTTAACTAGATGCTCATCTTTTGCTGATGTTAGAATTCTCTCTTCTACTTTGACGTTAGATTACAGTGTACCATGACAGAATCCTTTTTGCATTGTATTTGCCTGGGAATTGCTGAACCTCTGTATCTGAATGTCTAAATCTTTTGCTAGACTCAGGAAGTTTTCACCTACTATGTTGTTAAATAGGTTTTCTAAATCTTTTGATCCCATTTCACCATCAAGAACACATGTAATTCATAAATTTGGAAGCTTTATGTAGTCCCAAACATCTCAAAGGCTTTGTTCATTTTTTTTTTCCTTCATTGTTGTCTGACTGGATCATTTCAAAAGACCGGTCTTCAAGTTTTAAAATTCCTTTTTTCTGCTTTGTCTAGTTTATTTTTGAGAATTTCAGACACATTTTACATTTCTATCAATGAATTTTTCAGTTCTGATTTTCTGAGTTCTTTGTATTGGTTTTCAGATTTCTCTTGCATCTCATTGAGCTTCTTTAAAATCAATATTTTGAATTCTTTATCTGCAATTTTGAGGACTTATTTTGGCTAAGATCCATTGCTGGAGAATTATTATATTCCTTTAGTGGTGTCATATTGCCTTGTTTTTTCACATTTCCTATGTCTTTAAATTGATTTCTGCACATCTGGTGTAACAGTTGCTGCTTATTATTTTTGAATTTATTTTCACTGGGGGCAAATTTTTTTCTGAAGATGTGACTATAATATTGTTTAAGTAGAGCCCCTTGGTTCTGTTTCTAGGTTTGTGGAATGTTAAAGTCTCTGTATTTCTTTGGCTAAACAGCATTAGTGTTATCTGTGGTTTCCTTGGTGTGTTAGGGTGTGGTTATTGGTGGAGGCTGTGGTGAAGTTGTGCTGGGGACTGGAATGCCAGATGGGCCATCTTCAGGTTTCAGTTGTGGCAGTGGTAGGCCAAGCATGTCTATCCTTTGCCCTGGGGCAGCATGTGCTAGTATCTGTGTTGGGTGACTTTCTCAGGTCCTGGTTGTATTATAGTAGTGGTGTACTGGGCAGGACAGTGGGCTCTCGAGACCTGGTCAGCCAGCATGACGTGGTCAAAAGCCATGTCAGTGATGATGAAATGCTTTCCTGGGTCCCAAACCCTGTGTGCTTTGTTGGTAGTAGTTGCTATGAGCTGTGCAGGCCCACCTCAAGGCCAGGAGGTAGCATTTCCATATAGGAGCTGTCTGAGGTGGTGGCAGTAGGGTATTTAGGCTCAATCAGTCCCCCAGCAGGAGTACTCAGGATCCTGGATCTCCCACTCTGTTTTGGGGTTGGGGGTGGGGTAGGGCTGAAGGTGGCCAGAGCCAGACTAGGTAAGTTTGCACTCAGTTCTGCCAATGGCAAGTGCCTCTGCCAGATGTGACAGGCAGGGGGCATGGCGATCCTCTGGGCCCTGGTGAAATGCTTAGGAGAACAGCAACTGCCACTGCACTGAGGTCCTGCCACAGGGAAGGTGGAGCCAGTCCCAGTGGCCATGGTCTTGGCCAGTGGGTGGGGAACTTGCATTCCTCTCACACCCCCATCCCAAGAGGGCTTTCCCCCTGTCCTAGCTGTTCTCTCAGACCTGGGAGATCCTGCCTAGCCTGCAGCTCAGTCTGGGGCCATAGGGACCCCTGCCCAGCCCAAGACCCAGCTCAGTAGCAACTCCCAGCCTGCTCAATTCTCAGAAGTAGAGCCCTATTCCAGCACTGCTGGCTTCAGTCCTGAGTGTGGGAGCCCACATCCCACTCACACCCCATTTCCACAAGCATTAGCCCAAGTTTCCCTAATGCAAGGACTGGCAATGCTGGTTTCCAGGACCACACACACTTTGTTAACAGCTAGGAAGGAGAATGGCATCTTGCTATAGCCTCCTAGATTTCAGGAAGGGGACGGGACCCAGGACATTTACCCTCCTGGGAGCAATTTCTTCTCAGTTTCTTGACCACTTCCTAAGTTAGATGCAGGGCTTGGGAGGGTTAAGGTGCTCTTCTGTGGCTGGATTGTACAATTCCCTGATGGGAAAGTAGACCACAGAAGGACATTCACTCACCATTTTCTCTACTGAGGAGTCACTGCTGGTTTCTGGCTGGTTTCAGCCAAGCAGATTGACTGTTCCTTCTTCTTCCTAGTTTTTGGAGTATTCTGTTGAATTCTCATATTCCCTCTTCAATAATGTACTCAAAATGTGATTGTCTACACACTATTTCGGCTCTTCTGGGTGGATGAAGCATGTTTGAAATGCTTCTAGTCAGCTATCTTGGAAAAAATTAGGTTTGCCTCCCCCCACTCCAAATTCTTTAAAAGTTATCTCAAAATTATTCTTGATGCCTAAATTAGACATTTGCCTGCAACATATACTGTGATACTGTACTGGCTATAATATCTTTCTATTTGTTTTGGTATTGCTTTAAGGAATCAGTCTCTAAATAATTTCTATATCTATATCATGTTTTTCCAAACTGATAATAAACACCACTTCCAATTACTGCAGTGCCTGGCAAGGTGCTAAACTCAGGGCAGACCTTTAGTTAAGGTAGCTAGCAATTGAATAAATACTTGTTTATGTGGGACCAGAGAGAGCTTATGCATTCATATATCAATTGTGCAAATATCTTTATCAAAGTTGTCTTAGATGTAATATATACTTAGAGACTTTTTCATAAACATTCTTTCCTAGGGGAAAGAATGTATCCAAAGCTATTTCTGTCCATACCCTTCTCTTTAGTTCAGGGACACTATTTACAACATAGAAAAGTAGTTCTCAAATTGACTGGGCAAAGTCAATTTTAATCTGGATATGGATGGTGCTACAGGTCAGTCTGATACTTGCCAGAGTTCAGGAAACCTGAAGTTGAAGATCTGTGCGTGCGCGCGCGCGCGTGTGTGTGTGTGTGCCCGCGCATGCATGCGTGTGTGTATTTTGTTGGCATTTTCTGAATGCAAAAATCTGCCTAGGTTCTTGAAGTTCAGGTTATATAATAGTGTTGATGTCATTCTCCTTAATATCATGATGGAAGGCATACCTCTATATATATGATTTGTATAAATAGGTAGAAATTATGTAATTCTCCATCATGACTATGGTTCTTAACAGCTAATTTTGGTTACAAATTTACACATAGCATAAGAAAAATAAATCACAGGCATAGAAACCCTTTCTTACTTTTTGCCTAAGGGCATTTTATTCTCTTCCCCACAGCTGCCTTCCACTCCAACAAAATCTCAAAGTTTATAAAGCCTGTCAACTTCCATTGCTAATTCTCAGTGATGGGATTGTAATTTGCTCTGGGAAGCTTTCCTGTGTTAAGTCATTTGCATTCTATAGAATGATTTGTGTACTGATGAGTCCAGGAATCCCTAGAAGTCCTCTCCACTGCCCCCACTTTCAGTTGGATTCTCTCCTGTGTAGAAGAAGACAAAAGGAAAAAATACCTTTCATTGCAAGTAAAATTAAGTTCATGTCTGTAGAGGTACCTTTGTCCAGAGACCCCTAATGATGCTGATGCTACACTGGGGCACTGAGCCAAAAAAGGAAAGATTATTTTTTTAAAAGATAGATTGCCTATTTTTTCCTTTCCTACAGTAGAGTTGTTTTCCCCCTCTTTAAACTAGAGAGCTATCATCCCGTAGTGGTATACAACTGCCATTCATTCCTGCCTGTGTTACACTCTGCCTACTTGACTTTAGGCAAGAGAAGGTGATATGCACCATATCTCCCATAATAGACTCTGCAATCTGGCCTGTGGGTTTCTTCTGACTGTCCCAGTGCCTACCAGAGCAGTTTTCACAGATCTTGGAAATGGCTACATAATTTATGTGGAATCAGGAAATGAACAAGAATGCAGATTTTCATGGGCATCCGAAATAAAACAAGTCTAATTCCAGATTGAAAAGCCTAGAGTGGGCAATTGTTCTCATCTAATAATAATACCTTGTGGTCATAAAGCTACTTCACATGCACAGTCTCATTAATACAGCAATGGAGAAAATTTCAGAAGGTGGGAATTTATCTTCCTGCCTTTGAATCATTTTATCCTGAAAGTTTACAGCTAAAAAGGGAAATGCTGTAATTTGATATGACAAGAAACCAAACAGTAGAGCTCAAGTGAATGACCATCCGTGCTTGAAGGGACTTCAGATGAGGCAATGTGTTGTAGAAGAAAAATGTGTCTATAACATCAGACAGATACGGGGTTTTCCACTCACCAACTGTGTGTTCCTAAGTAAATAACCTAACTTCTCTGAGCTTTTGTGCTTTTCCTAAGGGTATTAGGAGGATTTACTGACATTAGGTATATAAAGCTCTAACATATGTTAAGTCCTCAATGAAAGTTGAGGTCCATGCCAGTCTCAAACACCACCACTCATCCTTGCCTTTCCCTAATCTCATCCCCTTCCCAAATTTTACAAGAAAGACTAAGGCCTCTGAAACTCAAACAGTGTGTCCAAAGCCATACAACTAAACAAAAAATACAGAACTCAGTCCTTCTGATTCCTAATGCCCTATCTCAGTATACAACTAATGGTAAGGTTTCCCACCAAACTCTTTCATAAAATAACACTTTTTCTCCTTTAGATGTTGTAATTTTTCAACTATTTACATAAACTGAAAGAAAAACCTTAACATTTAAAATATGTAAGGAATGGTTAATTTTAATACACCCTGGGGTCATTTGAGTCAAGACATTAAAGCTTGGCCAAAGAAGAACTTTTGCTGAAGTGTGAGGTTTACAGGTGACAGAAATAAGGAGCTATAATATCCCTCTTTGAACCAAAATAACTGTTTTCCCCTTAAAATATCCCCATTTGCAATTGAAAGGAAAATAAACTATTCTGGCTTAAGAAATTGCTTTTGCCATTAGGATGCAAATGGCCAAGCAAATTTGTTGCCCAATAAATCTTTTGGGGCATTATATAGACATAGTCTTAGAATTTGTAAAGCCTAAGCTATAAAAGCAAGTAACATAAAAAAAAGAAGAAGCTATAAATTCCAAATCTAGATGACACTTTTGTATGTAAAGCTCAGGAAGGCAAAACACACTCTTAAGAACAAGAAATTACAGGACCCAGTTGGAGTTAGAAAGGCTTCTGGTTTCTTTCCTCTTGTTCCTTCTGTTTATATTGTACTTTTAGCAATTAATGGGGTGCCATAGAAGGACCAGACAACCTGCATTGAGCAATGTGTATTAGAAATTTCATTTCTTTATCCTCAGTCCCTGTGCTAATTCCAGCTCAAGATGAAAGCCTAAAAACAAACCAAACTTGCAAGAAAGTTTGTTTTTCTTTTAACTGTGTTCTAAAGAACACAAAGAAGGGGGGTGGGGGTTTGGATTCAGAATGGGAAAAAAACAAAACAAAAACAAAAAAACTTGATCCTATAGGACCTTGATGATCATGGAACCTGAGTACCTTATACTTCATTGATGAGGAAACAGGCTCAGAGAGGCACAGTAACAAGTTCCAAAAAATTGTCCTTATACAAAAGGAGGAGATTTTATACCTTTCAAACATTCTCTCTCACTACACTTCCACAGACACCTCATCCTCTAGTCAAATTATTTACTAATCTCTCAACAAATCTTAAGCTATTTTCTCATTTTGCTCAAGCCACCCACTCGTCTCACCATTTGTGTTTTTTCGGACCCTGTGTCTACTTACGAGAATCCTTCATACCTCACATTCAAGGAGCACCTTCTCAGATACATCCATGAGACAAGGATTTATCTGTTTTATTCACCACTCTGTCCTTGGGACTAATCAAAGTTCCTGGTACCTAACAGATATTTGTAAATGTATTAATATCTATTGGATAAAGAAATAAATCCATTCTGGAAATGAAAGCCTGCTATACTTCTGTACAATTCACGCGATAAGTCCTTGGCTATAGTTGCATGTATAGGTAGTGGACCTTTACTATTCAATTGCAAGTTCACTGAAGGCAAAGACCATGCCAGTGAATGTAACCACTGCATCCCTTAGTATTATTTTAAGCATGTATTTACAATAAAATGAATGAATACATGAAAAATGCATTTAACTTGAGGGTTTGAGAAGATCCACCCAATCTATATGAACCAGAAATAAGTACTATCTGAATTTGAACAAATTCTAGGGTAAATTGAGAGTAAGAAGGCCTGTATATCTAGGCATCTGAGAGTAAGTGAGTTTTTAATAGTACATTAAGGAGGATAATTATTTTTCTAAATATGTGTATATACATTCAATACTTTCTTTTAACTTAAATCTTACAAATATACATTCATTTACCACTATTTTGATGTAAGCCCAAGGCCTTTTCTTTGAATAGGCCCATTAATTTTTTTTAATAAAAAACTTTAAGATACCTGTGAAAGATCTGAACATGGAATTTCTTCCAGATTTCTGTAATTTTCCATGGGTCTTTTACAGTTGTCTCACCCCCTTTCTAATTCAGCAGCATATTTTGCAGCTCACCATTAACAACTATTTCCAAAGCATTCAACATAACTTTCACTGAAACACCAACTTTTCTTTATGCTCTCATTGTTTGTTTTAAATAGCAGTTAGTTAAAATAGGTAATTACAATAGATTGTAAAGCTGGCATAATTATACTTGGAAAAAAGTACTTAACACCTGATAAACATAATTTAGCCGATGGAGGAAGAAGGACATGGAGTGCTAAGGAGGTCTACCCCTCACATAGGCCTCAGTCAGAGTAGAAGGAACAGAGCGTCGGTTAATTGGCAAATTGGGTAAGAGATCTCCTGTAACACAAATAAATCAAGATAATTGCCACCATATACTTATAATTCAACATGCATAAAAATATTGCTATCTCGTTTTATAACAACAAAAAAGGAATTCCTATACAAGCCTCAGATGTATTCCCAAACATAGAATTTTGTTAACAAACAGGTGCCTATATTTGCCCATCTATAAAATATACCTAAGCTTACTGTTGGTTGTAAAAATAATGAATTTTTGTTAACATTAACTGTCATACATATTCATTTTATTTTTATTATTTCAGGAATGAAAGAAGGCTATGGATAATTTAAGACATAGGTAATCATTGACCACGTGTCAGTGAGAGAGAAAGAGAAATAAAAAATTGTGATAAACGCCTAAGAAATAGAGATAGATGACACATGACCACTGTCCTCATAGAGATTTATGATTTAGTGGGAGGAACAACAAAACAATAAATCAATTAACAGTAATGTAAAAGAAGAGATAGGAAATATCATTATACTTATTTAGGCTAAAAAATACATATGCAAATAAAATCCCAGCACATTTCTGTATTCCTTGGCCAGGTGCTCTGGTCAGGCCACCATGGTTCTGCATATAACACAGTCACAACCCCAGGCATTATTTGTAATAAGCATTTGTATTCTTCCTCTTTGGCAAGGACTACCTTGGACACCTTGCTGTTAGACAGCCAAGATTTCTCTGGGTGCTTTTAGAGCAGGGCAAGCACAGGCATTGGTATCTGTAATTATTTTAAATGCATCAAGCACACAACTATTATCAGTGACTTCTGATGGAATGAATATGTTACTATTCATGGGTCTTTCCATGTATGTAACTATACATTTTTTATGTTGTGTATATATGTGTGTGTATTTGGGGTTATAGGGGAGTCTAAAAATTGCATTTCTCTTTGAGAAATAATCATTTACCATTTATTAGTCCAGAACTTCTCTCAAGTCAAGGACTGCCAAATGTCCAGAAATGAGATTTCTCATGGTTGGATGCCGTGTTCTATCAAGAGCTTGATGAATGTTCTCACACATGGCCAAGCTCAGATAGACTGAGCAGACTGGATTCATGTTCCTTATTCACGTGTTATCTGGTAACTGGCAGATCTCATCCCGGTTTTGGTTTCTGATCTTTGCTCTTTCAAATTTTGCTTTAGGGCCACCATGATTTTTCTGGTTCCTTTTGCCAGATTTCTTCCATAACCTCTGCCCCACCCTCATGGTTTTCACTATTCTCTTGTTTAGCAGCTCTCTCTGGCTCTTGCTCACTCTCTTTGCTGTTCTTAGTGTGTATGAGAGTGTCATCTCTAAAGACTTGAATTTCATTTTAAATACGTATGTGACACAGAATGGCCCAATATTTCCTTCGCTCTCTTTTGGTAAGGTAAGAGTACAAATTTATGATTTAATCTTTCTTTATCTGTTTTCATTCCTCACATATTTACTTATTTCCAGTTTACTTTTTTCTTTGCATCATTTTTTTCAAAAATTAAAAAATGGTGAAAATATGATGTATTAGAATATATCAACATGTAATACCTTACATGGAAAGGAGGCTCCACAGGACAGAGTTGCTACCCTTGCCCCAGGTGTTTATTTTCCTCTATTTCTTCCCTCTCACTGTAGATCAATCTACAAGCTTAGCTTATATTCATAAAAATTTTTCCTTAGCACTAACTACACTTATGGGGACCCTTCCTTCTTACCAATTCATATTACTACATCATTCATTCATTTTTCTCATAACAATATATTTGCTCACATTGTCCTTTTTGTTATAATATAGTCTTTCTATTTTAAAAGTTTTTATTATTTGAATTCGATCTCTAAACTATGGATCTGATATAATATTAGCTATAAGGAATAGAAAAATGAACAAGTCATACTTCGTACCTCTCTCGGTTAGTTGTGACTTCTTGTGTACTACATTCTATCCCCATCTGGACAATGAGCTCCATGATGAGAAAAAATTTAATCATTATATTTAACACTCTATAGTGATTTGTCATAGAGTCATTCCTGAACAAGTTCTTACTTCAATATAGTACTTATGAAATGCAAAAACCATAGGGAAAAAAAGACCTAGGAATCTAAAAGGACAAATAATATGATAGAAATCACAAATTTTAGTATGCTGGTGTCAGTACCCTGACACTCATCCGCTAACTTCACAGAGTGGGATATGAATCAAGTGAGTTATTTAATTCTAAAATATTCTAATGACTTCCGCACCTCCAAAGATGCCTTTTATTATCACTCACTTTGATAGTTTGAAAAATGTCTCTATTAAACTGTATATATATATTAATTAATAACTAACCTGTTTTCTTATTTGTATTTATCAAATAAATATATAACTTAATATGCTTTAAGATAATCAAGAGCTACAATATTCCCCTTATTAGACTATTTTAAAATATTATAAACAATCACAATTACTAAAGTCGTAAGCTCCCAGTGGGTCTAGGACCTCAGATTACAAATACGTGTTTTATAAAAATGTAAATTTATTATTTTATTATGTATTATTCTTAACATTAATAATAAATCATATAACTTGCTCAGGAAGGCATTTTTAGTAATTTTGCCAGTTCTCATTGGTTTGAATTTTTTTTTTGAGACAGTCAACATTTTTTAAATGCTAAATTTTTTAAAAAGTGCTAAATAGATGACTAAAGAGACAAGAAGGGCTCATAAATGTTTAACCCTTTTTCAATTACCTGTACTGTGTTGTTGAGAGGTCCTCTCAGTTGCTCTCCCATTGCAAAATTGCAAACTGATTGTGAGGCTGTCGTCATTGAACTGCTAATAGACCAACATATACAGAAGCTTCTAACATAGCAAAACACTTAAAAACTATTCCCCAAACATTACGAGTTACCCTAAATCTTAAACTAGACCTATTCTTGTATTTCTTAAAAAATCACCAACAATGTTTGTCAACTAAGGTTTAAGAAGCTGTGACCATCCTGTCTATAGATCTTTCTTCAAATACAGAGAGGCTTATGCTTTGTCTTTTTGGTAGAAATCAGTTCTGGAATGATCCATGTTTGAATAAGAATGAACTCAAATAAAATTCCAAAATATACTGAAGAGGAATTGAAAAGGACTAGATGTCTAATTGTAGGAAAGTTTTAAATGGGAAAAAGTTTGCTCTGTAAGAGAATCCGTTGCTTTTTGCTAGATTAAGGCTTCCTTTTAATACACTCATATCATGAGCAAACTTGGCATGAAAGTACAGGATAGTTATGATTTCTGCTGTCTACTTCCACACTAATAACATTCAGGCCTGGGCTTTCTGAGGGGACTCTGGCTTTAAAAAAGCATTTGCTCCTAATAATGTGTAAACATGAATTATGGTTCCCCCCACTCCCAAAATAAAAAGTAGACCCAGATTGTGAAAAGTAGCAGCATTAGTTACCCAAATTTTGTCATCTAGTTGACCCCTACAGATTCAGAAGACAATGGTGGGACACTATTAATGTCAGGCCTCAGCAGGGGTACTATAATATTCACATCCAGAGCAGACAAGCAACTCACTTGAAAGTAGCTATCTATATTAGCATTTTAAAACATTTCCAAATGTTAGACTTAACTGGTCAGTCTGGCTTTCAAGGAGGTCATAGCAGCATTAGAAGAGAGAGAGGGGGCTGGACACTGTTTTTAGAGTGTTGGTTCATGCCACGTCTTCTGCTTTATTCATTTTCTAGTGTTTATTTATATTGTGGCAAGGGGAGGGCCAGAAAGCTATTTGTACGGTGGTGTAAGGACTAGCTATTGAAACACATCTCACTCTCACTTAATAAAAAATGCCTTAGTATAGTTGGAATTCAAGGATAGTTTTGAAGGAAAGAAGAAAGATGATTTGACTGAATCATTCCAACAGGTGAAGGAGACTACTTAGCCATCTGTTCTTATCTGAACATATCAAGTTAAGTTGGCAGGGGTGACTATAATTGTTGTTGAGTGCACTAGAGAGCCATGCTACTATGGAAACAATATCCTTGAGTTTACATTACACCTTGTAGAGGTCTTGGCACCAAGAACGACTGCCTAAAGCAGGAAAGCAAGGCAAGGAATCAAAGAATGCTGTCCAATAACATTTAGTCTCTTCAAAGGGAAGTCGCTAATTGCTAGGGCAGACGTTTTGGCATATACTCTGATGTAAAATGGAAGCCATTGTATAGATAAATGCATCCAAGTAAGGATTTAGCACTCTGATATTGCAGAAAGGAGTCCTGTGAAATATGTATTCCAGTCACTTACCTTCTTCCCAGAAATAAACTATGAGCAGATCAAAAAGAAAGCTAATCTATTATCAGTTTTTTTTTTAATTCACCTAGGACCACCTATATAAAAAATTACAGAATGTATCCCTTCACAGTGGAGGCAAGAAAATTCAACATGAACATCATTAAGCTCAAGGCTAAGTTTGAAAGAAATAGCGAATCTTCACCGTGGGTTCCCTGACCTCCAAAATAAAAGCTGGATTGTTACAGAAAAATATTTCAGCCATTCTTCATTACAGAGAGAGACAGAGACACAGACAGAGAAAGAGAGAATATCAGTAACTTTCTTTTCCTTGTAACAATTTTAGCTGAAATATTTTTTAAAGAATTACAAGTTTAATAAAAACAAAGAGGAACAAAACTGAGAAATAAAAAGGATGAAAAATACTGTCCCACAGAACTGCTTCTCAAATACAATATTCATGCCATTTTGGTATATTTTGTCTCTTTCTCTTTTAACCCTTTAAATATATTTGAGCAGCAACATTTTGCATTACTGAGGATTTAAATCATCCTTAATTCAATCTAGAAGAAAAGAAGTACTCAGAAGGGAACATTGAATCCAGATGCAGTATATTTAAATCATTCTCATCGTTATGGGCTACACCTTACCAGATTCCTCCATTTGTAGCCCAGAAATTGTCACAATTAGAAGGGATTCCAGAGATGATCAATTTCAGTAACCTCATTTTATATGAGAAAACTGATGACAAAGACGTGAAGTCACTTGCAGAGGTTGTACAAATACTGAATGGTTAATTTAGAGGTGGCACCATTTTCAAAGCAGCCAAGTGCCACCAATTTATTGATTTCATTATATATGTTAAAACTACCTTCAAGATTTTGTAACCAAAATGAATATGTTACAGTGGGTTGTTCTTTCCCTGGTCTTTCTACTAGTCTCGGTTTCCCTCCTTGTAAGAAAGGCATTGCACCATGCACTGCATCCGCTATGGCCCCCGCCAAATAGAAATTCCCAACTGCTCTGATCAGTTTTGACGTGGACAGGAGGCATTGCTCTTCTTCATGCTCCTCCCTCCAGGCAAGACGCTCAATCCCAGGTCAGAGGGGAGAATTATATACGTTCAGAACAGGTGAATGGCAAATTGTCAACAAGGGATAGATGAACTCATAGAAGGAGCAGGAGCCTGAATTGGAAGACATCTTGAACTTGAGTTCCTGCCCCTGCACTTCCTGGTCCAATTTGGAAAATTCTCCTTTTCCCCTTACCCCAATGCACTCCATGTTGAGTTCCTTCATTTTTCCCATTAGTCCTCTCATATAATTTGCAACTCTTTTCTACTCTTTACCCTTCACCCACAGTAAGTCTTACTTGGGTTCTCAGAGAGGAAAGACCAGACTGGAAACCCCTAAACACTTCCTCTTGTAACCCTTTGTTTCAACTTTGGTGTAAGGTGAGAGAGAAAATGCCAATAGGTTGTTAAAGAAGAGGATAGAAAAACACAGGGAAAACTCAGATATTTAAGATGTTATCTGCCAGAAGACTCTATTCAACCATAAGGAAGAATGCTAGAGTGGGAAAGGACATTATGGATCATTTGAAGTGATTACTTTTACAGATGAAGGAACTGAAGCTTAGAAAAGTCAAATTATTTGTTTGTGCATGATCACACCCAGGAAGGTAGTTCTGGACTCAAGAAAAGAATCCAAGTTGCTGGTGCATTTGACACTATGTCTCATTTCTTCTAATACTAAGACTTTGACTACCTCAGTGACACATAGGTGCCAATACTTCTGGCACATTAAATGATGTGATTTGAAATATGAATTACATTTGGGTGCATTTCTGTGTAGAAGTTCTTACACTTCTAAAATGCTCAGAAGCATTTTAGAATGCTTCTAAAGCATTCTGAAGCCGGAGCCAACAGAATTTCCTATAGAATATGTGGCATCTTGTTGCAATGGTTGGCCAAAGACTTGCATTTCTTCCAGCATATCCATCTGTATATCTGCCTGCATTTGGAGAACATGTCCTGTTAGCTATAATAGTATTCATGAGTTTTCTGAATTCCAGTGCTTCCTGGAGAGCTACAGTGCAAATGCCAAGAATCAAACTGTAAAAGGGGAGGCCACCTTCATGCAAGAGAACATATTCAAAATGAGCAAAAGAATAGAAGGATTCCAGAGACATATTGGAAGTATGCAAAATTGGTCTCATGGAGCTACTTCCATTCGCCTTTTTTCTCTGCAACACCTACCAACCTCCCACATTGATTTTATACTTACTACAGTAAAAGTATGCATATCACTTAATATGTAATCATTTACAGTTGTATAAAGGTACATGTGGCCATTCCATTGCCCTCATTCCCAAAGACCATTCTACAGTCCTACTCTCAGACATGTCGAGGACCTGCTTATGGTCTGCCCTATACTGAACTCCAAGGGATTCCTTCCCTCAGAGCTGGATGTTCTCATTTTCCATGGCCGCAATATAGAATTTACTGTAAAAAAGTCATTTCCAAGGCTTATTTGTCAAAACCTCTCCCCATGGATTATTGCTATGGCTTCCTAAACATTTGTCTGTACCCTTGCCCCCAGCAGCTATTTTTTGCATAGTAGCCAAAGTGATCCTTTTAAAACATTAATCTGATCATGTTACACTCTTGCTGAAAGCACTGTAATGACTTTCCATTACTCTAGTATAAGATCAAAGTCCTCCACCTGATGTGGTCCTTCCTTACCTCTCTGACCATATTTCTTCACACTCACCCTTTGTCTCTGAGCATGAACTTGCCTCAGAGCCTTTTCTGAGAGGACTCCTCTAAAGGAAATGCTCCTGGGGAGCCACATGGCTTGCTTCTTCAACTCTTCATAGGCTGTGGTCAATTATTAATTTATCAGAGATATCTGCCTTTAATACTGTATCTAAAATAGCAACACTCCACCCTCACTCTGTATTTTTTCTTGCTTTTACTTTTTTTTCCTAAGCCAACTTTTTACTATCTGATATTATGTTATGTATCTGTAAATTCAGTTGCTATTTGAAACTTCCTGCTCCACAAGGGCAGGTACTTTTTCTGTTGCTCCACTGTGTTAATTCTCGGCACCTAGCAGTTGCTCAACAAATATTAGTAAAGTGGATGGATAAAGTGTACTGTTTCTTCTAGGGTGGCATAGACCATTTTAAGAGTACTTATATTGGCTGCTACTTACTTTGAAACAGTGTATCTGTTGTGGGTTTTGAGAAGAGTAATTTGGAATTTCTAATAATGTGACAAAGTTTATGTTTAATTTATTTTACATACGTAAGAATGGATTTAAGTGACACTTGTAGTTACATCCCTTTCACATCCCTATATGCTTTCCAGAATAGAAGACAAAGGGTGAGGTTATGAGAGGCACACTGAAAATACAATCTTATTCACTGCTCATATATACCAAAGTCCACCCCTTGTAAGGGGCATATAACCATCCATCAAGGGTGTCCTGTCTATGAGGCAGTCTATGAGAAAAATAAAAATGAAAGGTTGAAAACCCCTTTTTTGAACTGATGATTCATTGACTTCATGCTTGGTGTGAATATTGGCAATGAGGATTCTTTAAATCCGTAGCCTATTCAAAATTCTTGGCCCATAAATATGAGACCACTGCACTTCACATTTCTAAAATTAAGTAACATAATTTGTAAAACTCACCTAATAGGGTTCTTAACACATAGTATGTGTTCAGAAATGTTATTTTTCTTTTCCTCACCCTTACCATGATTTTGTCATAGCTGTGATAGAGATAAAAGAAATGTTAGTAAGTTATAAGTATTTGACATCTACCTTCTTCCTTGTGTCCTCATTATGCCAGACAGGGCCTTCCTTTATTCAAAAAAATCCAGGTAATGAGCATAGTGGAAAAAATATTACAAAATAGCTGATGTTATCTAC
>RJWJ010029556.1:0-20516 GCA_004363605.1 Indri indri
GTTGATGGACTCCAGTTAAACTATCTGAACTTGAGTTATGATTGGAGGCATGAAAACACTAAGCAACATTTCAGGCACTCATGAAAAATTATACACTTGGCTATAGTAATTAATAAGACTAGAATTAATTATTAGAATTTTCAAAATATAAACTCTTGATAAACCAAAGACTGTATTCGGGTTTATGTTAACTTTCTGATATGTTTTAGGACAGTAGTTCCCAATTCTGGCTGGCTATAAGAATTAAATGCAACACTGATTAGAAACAGAGATTCTTAAACTCTGCCGAAGACCTACTGAATAAGGATCTTTCGAGAGGGGTTTTATTTTATTTTATTTTGGGGGGAGGGGGATCTTAATGTACCCCAGATGATCTTGATGGTCAGGTAACTGGAAGTCACTTACTGCTATTACAGCTCTGCTTTTCTCTGCAAAAGGACCCCGAGAAATCATTTTATTTGTACATGTGACAGAGGCAGAGCAAAGTCCAGAGAGTTACCCATCAGTGTGTCCCCACGGTCCCAGTCCCAGCTCGTTCTGCCCTGTTCATTCTTCTTTATTTATGCTTGACACCTCTTTGCAGAAAATATTCCTAGAGTCACAGCCTAACTAAGCAAGTTTGAGAAGAGAGAGAATGGCTCCTCCCCACACCCAAAGTCTGCGCTGATTTGAGAGGGGAGAGCCATACCTCACTTGGTGGCGGAATGTCTAGGAGGTGAGAGAGAAAGAAGCATTGAGTGGCAGGGGCTTCCTGTCTCAGCTTCTTGAGTTTTTTCTCGGCCTGGACTGCTCACATACCTGCCTATAGCTTCAGCCCCACCCAACTTGTTAAGACCAATCTGATCTTGGACTGGAATAAAGATGGCCTTTACCCAACCTTTGGGGCATCACTTCCAGTTGGCCCTGGCATTGTGATCTGACTCTGATAACTAGTTTTCACCCTTGCTCAACATGTCTAAGTCTCTACATGGCAACTTGTCTGATACTTCAGTCTTTCCAGATCACATTTCTTAATGTGGTATGGAACATCTTTTACCAGAATCTTCCAAGGAACCCATCAAAAACGCCAATGATGAACCTGCATCCAGATCCATTGAACCAGAATCTCTAGGGCTGCAGTCCAAGAAACACATTTAAAACTAAGTGAACAGTCAAGTTTTTGTTTTGGAGAGTTCTCCAGATTCTCTCATTTAGAAATTCTGGAATCCCTTACGTCTCTCTGTACCTGATATTTCTGACCATTTTCATTATCATCATTCTGACTTTTAGAGAAAAGTATAGCATAGCATAATAATTATACTTTTCACTTTTAGCAGAGACATTCATAAGATATTGCCTCTGAATTTGGCTGTGTGTCATTGTGCATACAAAATTTTTGTCTGTAGGGCGTTCTAATACTCTATTCGAAAATGTGTTTTGTATCGCATACTAGAAAAATATAATCATGTTGTCAACCATACCCATCCAGAAACATTACAAAATGCAACTCACTCCATGAAGGGCAATTAATTTTTCATTATTATTGTAATTATTTATTATCTTCATTAAGAGCAATCAATATGATATATACTATGAATAATTTAAATGACTATAATAATAATAACAACATCTGGAATTTTCAAGGCATCTTTTCTTAAAAGAGCCCAAATATGATGAAAAAGAATGAGCTGTATTTTGAAAAACATTTCGTAGGTGTTTTTCTAGTAAGCCACTATCATTTATTTGTTTATGAGAAACATGTATTCACCTACATGCTACCTGTGTTGTGAAGGAATTGTTCTCTCAGAGATGAATACAAATTTGTTTTGTATCAAATCAAATAGTTATAAAATGCTTTGACAAGTACTACTAAGAATTAATGAAATTATGTTATGGCAAAACAATCAGATCTGACTTCAGTAAACCCCATTTACAGTGATATTTAAGTTAGACAAGAAAGCTAAAATTTCTGCAAACTCTCCTTTGCACCAAGACTGGCCTGAATTAGAATTGATAAATCACAATTGGGCATTCAACTATAAGGCACAAATTAGAGGTGATTTATTTAGTGGTTTTAAATCTGGGAAGGAGTTTTATACCTTGACTATATGTAAAGGCTGCTCCTGTTTTTATGAATGCTAATTACCAAAAATTATAATATAACTCATCTGCATTGTCACTGAATTGCCTAGAGAAACTCACATAAATTTTCTCACCTAAATAAGTATGTTAGTGTAGCATGAAACAAAAACAAGGATAAATAAGATTAATTTTTTCAAATAAAAAGGAAGATGGTAGTATTCTTCCAAATCTATTTGATGATTTGATAATAACATTTCAAATATGTCACAGACTAATTTTGGGGGGCTGAGATTGCATGTTTTATAACATAACAATATTCTCTGGATATAACAGAAGTAATGACATAATAGTAGGACATGTAGATTTTTTTGAGGAATTATAAATGATTCTCTAGTGGAATTGGGAGAAAAAAACCTTAATTTCTGTAATTCTTTATGTGCACTATTTTTCTATCCTTGAGATGATGTTTTTTAATACCTGGAATCTTTTTGCAATAGGATTTTTTTTTCAGCCATATAGGTCAGAGACCCCCACTTCCAGTGACGATATTACTCAGGAATATCTCTATTATGATACTGAATGCTTTAATTAAAGAGAAAGGCTCTGAAAGGTGTGAGTTCCAAAAACCTTGATATATGTTCAAAGGTCTGCAGGTGCACTATCCAGATGCATCCAGGCTGAAGGAACTTTTGCGTTGCCCCTGCAATGTAAAACCAGCATTCTCTGGTGGTGATAGTAGTGGAGATCTCTCCCGTCATTCACCTATTCATTCCTCAAGTATTAGTTGACATCTACCATGTGCAAGGTACTGTGCTGGATGCAAGGGTTGCAAAGACAGGGAGGCAGTATTGCCCTTGAGGAGCACATATACTAGAGGAGGAGACATATAAATCAGTACTTTAGTATCAGTTGGGACATGCAGTAACATCATGACTGAACACAGACTTCAGAGCCAGACTGATTGTGTTTGAATCCCACTCTGTCATTTATTAACTATGTGACCTTAAGGAAATTATTTTATCTCTCTTTCCTCAGTTTCATCATCTGTAAAATGGGGGTTTCTACCCTGTAAGTTTATTATAAAAAATAAATAAGTTAATATACCTTTTAAGTTGAACCATACCAAATTGCTGATTTTGTGGTAAAAAAAATTTGAATAAGCAACATACAAAGAGTGCTAACCATGAAAAATTAATAAATTGGACTTCATAAAATTTAAACACTTTTACTCATCAAAAAATACCTTTAAGAGTTTGAAAGGCAAGCCACAGATTGAGACAGCCTTGGAAGAGGGTCAAACCTCTCATGTAGTTGATCTACCAGAAGCAGACAGGGATGTTATCCCATGCAGTGTGGCTCCCCTCACCCCAAGGCAAATGGGTCAGTTTTGGAAGGAGCCCCAAGTCATATAGTAGCCTCTGCATGGCAAACATTGAGTCCTTTACTTTGTGCTAGTCTACGGTGATGGACATACTTCCATGCCCATTGTGATGATGGTCAGGTGGTGATTGTCGCAGTTGGAATGGTACTGGCTTATTCAGCAACTTGATCCCAGTTAGCTCATCAGAGCACAGGCGTTTTCTGTGGGTATCTATAAGGAACCTATGCATTTGACCAGCAGCTTTGACTCGCTTCCACAGTTCTCGGTCCCAAAGAGGGTGTCCTTAACCTGCCAGCCTAGATTCCAAGTGGTAACTGAGACAGCTAGGCTATTGGCAACAAGACAAGAGTCAGTAAAAACGTAACAAGGTTCATTAAGGGGGATGCTGTCCAGAGATGCTGTCCAGAGAATGGCTTTGTATTCCCCACACTGAGCAGAGACCATTTCCATTTTCCATTCTGCAGAGCTGAGGTTGAACGGTCAGAGTAGGTCGGTGCATACCATCAAATTTTAGCTTAGCTGAACCGTCAGTGAATTAGGCCCAAGTTCCTAGAAAAATTTCTTCCCCCAAAGAGATAGCTGCCTCTTTTTCACGTAAGGCCAAGATACCACTGGGTACCATTTCCATTTGTTCAAGAAGCTTATTGGGCCCTTGCCATCTTGTTTGTTATTGAGTCTGAGTTCAACCACCCCAAAATGGGAATATCAGTCTAAAGTCATAAATCCTCCATTTATCAGATGTCCGGCTGTCAGATGTCCAGAAAAACCCAGAAGCAAACTAGTAGCTGCTTTTCAAAAGGAGTACCTGGTAGCCCTGTCAGGGAGGCGGCCCCCAGGGGAACTCCCAGATGGAGGCTGCCTGCCTTGGCCAGAGGCTCAGATTGATAAAATCATCATTCAAAGAGACTTTTAGCTCAGTGAGGTCTTTAGGGCTGTGGGGCCTCAAGAGCGGAACATGTGCCACAGCTTTCATGACAGCTTCCAATATGGCCTCTTGCATCAGGGCTCTTCTCCAAAGATGATGATCTGCAGGTTAGCTGATATGAAAGACCAAGTAGAAGGTCCAGATGAGGCATGTGCTGTCTTCAACACCCAGCAAGGGCAATGAGGCGTTCAGCTTCATTTTGCATGGGGAAGGTTTGAAGACAGAGTAATTTTTCCTTGATTCCCAGAGAGACTGAGCATTGTAAATCTACCCACATAGTCTCAGGAAACTTTCCTTGGTGAGCATGTCCCTGAATGCTGTTTTGTTGGTATCAGCAACCAGCCCCCCTCCCCTGCTGGAGGTTTGGTGACACTGCAGTCAGGGCTGTTGTGACTGAAACTTCTGATTCTCCAAACAATGGGGCATTATCTGAGTGAAAGCTTGGGTAGGGTTACTCTTAATAAATCCAGACTGGCTCACAGGTGACAAAAGGCAGGAGAGTCTAGGTCCTGCACCCACCGTCCCATTTCTGTCTTACTAGTAGTCAATAAAGTGGAGGACCATTTATTGCCCAGTTGACCCTAGGTTATTTGTTTACTCTTTTCTACTGATTTCCATGCACTTCCCTCAAATCCCACTAAGTGATCCCCAGGGCCTTCATCCTTCCCATTCCGGAAAGCCAAGTCTGTAAGCCTGGTGTCCTCATTGCCCTCCACATACTTCAGGCTCCTGGCTTACAGGATTGTTGGGCACAATTATTGCCACTTTCTGCAGTGATCTCTTGTCGTTCCTCTTCCATTTTTAAGCATCTAGTGTCCACTTGGATTTGTTTTGAGCATGTGTTCTGCTTTGAACATGGTGTGATGATGGACTGTGTGGTGTGTAAGCACAGTCTCTTTGTACACACTTCTGCCCTTGACTGTTTGTAACTCTCTACTGCATCACAGCCTTACTTGGTCTCTTGATTGCACAGTTATGGTAATTACATCCCTTTGTAATTAAAATCTTTGGTTGGATACCATTAATCTCATCTTAATTATTCTCTCTAAAGTAAATGTATAATAAATAATTACTTTGATATTAATACTATTAGCCACCTTTACATGTTATTTTTCTTATGTTCTCCTCAAGATCAGATGTTATGACTTGCTTTCTGGATAATTTCCATCATCTTTCTTCTCCTTGCTCTGTGAAGATGTGTGACAAGCAGTGCTTTATAATGTGTATGAGTGTGTGTGTATGTATATTTATACATGTGTGTTTTGATTGCATAGCTATCATTTGGTGTAGCCTATTACAGCCAGGAGTAGATTTTACCTCTTAGGTGGGTAATGTTGGATAGATGATCATGTTTATTAAAAGGTGTTAATAGGTCACGATTATGGGCTATTTCTTAACTGCTTTGTACTTTATATCAATTGAAATATTTATTTTGAGATAATTGTAGATTCACATACAATTGCATACCCTTTGCTCAATTTGCCCCAATGGTAACATTTCTCAAAGATAATACAATATCACACCGGGGATCTTGATGTTGATACAGTCAAGATACAGCACAGTTTTATCACCACAAGAATCCCATCCACATCCACCTCCTTTCCACCCCTGCCCATGCCCCTGATGACTGGCAACCAATAGTCTGTCCTTTCCTATAATTTTGTCCCTTCAAGAACGCTATGTAAATGGAATCATAAAATATGTAACCTTTTGGATTAGGCTTTTTTCACTCAGTGTAATTCCTTGGAAAATTATCCAAATTGTTGCATGTATCAATAGTTTGTTTCTTTTTATTGCTGAGTAATATTTCATGGTTGGATGTATTACAGTTTATTTAACCACTTAGTCTTTTACAGATATCTGTGTTATTTCTGGTTTTTGGCTATTATGAATAAAGGTACTATGATCATTCATGTACAGATTTGTCTTAAAATGCACTTGGGATTTTGTTTTTATTCAGATATAGTAAAGCCAACAGATCAGGAGACATTGCCATTGGAAAGATAATTTATTACTCACAGTTGCCAAGAGGAGGGGAGAACACCATGTTTTATGCAGGGCCACAGGAGAGAACACAGAGGTCAGTCACAGGCAGACAGAGCAAGGGAAACTTCAGAAAAGCCTTTATTACAGTTGTCTCAGAAGAAATGGGCCATTTACCCTAAGGCAGATGGGCTAAGCAAGTTTAGAATTGGCTGATTTGAATAATTTCATCATGTTCCAGAGTATAGAAGCTGCCTTGATGTTTGGCTCTGGGGTGATTAGAGCAAGAGAATAGTGTCTTACAAGTGTAAGAGCTCCTGATAAAACAGGAGGGTCAGCGATACAGGAGGGTTTTGGGTTGGTAGTTTGCATATGAAAGGCACATTCTAGGAGAGCATTTGGCTAACTCTAAAAATTCTAACTGCTAACCTGTGGGAGGGACAGTGCTTCCCTATCAACAAGGCCCTAGATGTTAAAACAACAGATACAGACACTAGAAAATGTGGTCAGCACAGGTTTTTGTGTGAACTTAAGTTTTTATTTCTCTGGGAGAAATGTCCTGGAGTGCAATTGCTGGATCATATGCTAGTTGCATGTTTAGTTTTATAGGAAATTGCCCAAATATTTTCCAGAGTGGCTGAACAATTTCCATTACTACCAGAAATGTATGGGTCATTCAGTTTCTCCAACTCTGTAGATTTAAGACATGTATGTAAGGAAAGAAAGGTGTTATTCGAGTCATTAACATTTTAGGCTTTTAGATAAATCACTATAATTTTTTTTTTATTGAGTAAGTACAATCCACAATACACTGAGCTGGGAACTATGAAAGATCCAAAGGTGAATAGGTGGATAATTTTACTCAAGGAGCCTTCAGCTCCCCAGTGGAAGTAGACCTGTAAACGGCAAATAAGAAAGAACACGAACAGGTGCAGTGGAAATGCTAAATATCTGAAATGATGGATATGTTAATTAGCTTGATCCAATCATTCCACATTGTATACATATGATAGCATCACTTTGTACCTATAAATACAAGCAATTACAATTTGTTAATACTCAATAAAATCTAAAAATGTAAATACAATTTTAAATTCTGAGGGTGTGGCTGTAGAGGGCTAATGTAGGTAGTAATTTCTGAATAGTCTTTAAAGAGTTAGTATAATTGAAAAAGTAAAAAAAGAAAAAGTGGGAAAGACATCTGGCATTAAAAATATTTTGTGTGCTTGGAGTAACAGGGGTATTCTGATGTGATTAGAGCACGAGGGGAACGGAAGGATGGATAGAGTAGTGAAAGTGAAAAGTAGAATTCAAGAAAGATCATAACCCCACTGGAACAACCTGTGAAGGAGGAAAACTTAGTTTGGTAACTAATGGGAAATCACTGAAGGTGGAGAGATGGCTACCACTTGACGTGCATCTTAAGATATTGGGAAAGTTTTATTGAAAACTAAGTGAGATCAAAAGTGAAGAGCTTTGAGGAGAAGCTATTGTGATAGTTGAGGTGAGAGATGCTGGGAGTATGAGCTCATTGCAGAGCCTTTAAAATGTCATTGTGTTATTGTGTTCCATTTTTTAAAGTCAATAAATAATGCATGTTCCTTGCAAGCAAGTCAGAAAATAGTGGAAAAGAAGAAGCAAAAGTCACCCTTAATCTCCTTACTCGGAAATAACCACAGTGAATATTCTGAAATATTTTAATAAAAATTTGTAATTTTTCAGCTGCATCAGTAGGTATGCATGTATGTATAATTTTAAGCAGATATTACCGATACCTTGTATAATGTTTATGTAATGTTTATAACTTCATTTTTTTCATCTACAGTGTATTATCACATCTTTTTGTATATAAACGTATTTATTCATGATCATGTAAAATTATTTTCCTTGTATGGAAATACCACAACTTATTCAACTCCTCCCCACTGGGGGATAATTGGGTGGTTTTATTTTGTTTTCTTTTGTTTTGTTTGGTTATTTTGCTATTTCTAGTACTTTTTTATTCAAACACCTTATTTGTGGATTTGTAATAAGAAATAAGGTTTTCTTTTCTTACTCATGTCCACGGAAGATGGAGTGGAGTCTACTCAGACATTCGGAGATGTGCAACCTTGCTTTGTGCTGGGATTGCACATCAAGTGGCTTGCCTCACCTCTCCCATACTGAAAATAATACGGCTTCAGTTGAATTAGAGACCAAGAAACTTGTGATTTTCTAGCTGCTACAATTTCTACTCAAGCTCTTTAGTACCATGTTTAGTTCCCCAAACTGGATGTGCATGAAATTATCCACATGTCTTTTTACACATGAAGTGCTAAGAATCCAACATAAAAGACTGTGATTCAGTAGGTCTGGAGTGGAGTCAGGAAACTGTATTGTTTTACCCTTACCCAGGGAATGTGGCTCTACAGCCAAGGTGGAGACGATGGTTCTGGACTTCCCTTTCCACTCTTCCACTGGCGTCACTCTCTACACTGGATATGAGTTCGTCAAAGCAGTGATAGAATATGCTAAGGTAGGGCTGAGTAATGGAGGCCTTTAAATATCGGCCTGGGCTTCTAGTGAATATCCTACCAAGAGTAGTTCTTCTGTTTTCCCAAATTATTTGTTGATCTCTCTAACTGGATGATGAAGTCTTTGACATGCTTACCAGGCAGGAGGTAAAAATGGGCATCTGGGTGTACATAACTATGTCGTTTGTGAGCTCATGTTTTAAACAGGGCTGCTGTGATTACAAGGAAGACATGAGGGAAGCATCTCAAAATAGGAGCAGAAGGACACAGACAGAAAGGCAGATTTTTGTCTACTGGGTTCCTCTCCTTGAGGTGGATTCTCAATGCTGTACAAAGGACATTGACCTGAGGATCATATGAGGAAGTCTGCAGAAATGTGGCCTCAGACCCTCAACAGAGGCTAAGCCATCACTGCACAGTAGACAGAGACTCTAGGTGGGTGTCCTCCCCCCATGCCTGGCTTTTTCTGTCTTCACTGCAAGCTCAAAGTGGAGGTGCATCCTCCTCACTCATGCCTCTTGTCCATGTTCCCTGTAGGACTGTGATATTCTGTAGATACTTGTGTGATCAACCTTGCCGCACTGCAGCCTGTGTCGCCCTGTACCTTCAGCTCTACCTTCCTCCTTGCATCTCAGAAAATATGACCTAGGGCTGCTCCCTATTTCTGGTTTCTGGTTTCACTTTCCTGAGGAAAAATCTCTTTCTCTGTGGACAGTTCTTGAGATGGAATTAGTCCTTCTCTAATTCCATAATGGGCTGAGATTTTCTCCTGTGTGCAAAGAGGAGAATAGAGCTTGCAGCTCTAGCCATACACTTCTCTATAAACCTCAAGCAAACTGCTTGGCACAGGTTAATTTTCCCAGCCTCCAGAGAATAATACTACCATATTACCAACACTTACTGATACACTGAAAGCATCAGATTAAAATAAAATGGTTAGCTATACTTGAAAGAATGGAAAAGAATTTGTAGCATCAATATTCATCTCACAAAATCTGTGTGTCAATAATGTGGCATAAAAAACAAAGTTATTATAAAAAAGGATGTCGTTCCAAGAGAAGATCGATATGTCCTGCCTTGGAAATCAACTGTGACTTCTCATCATTTATAATGTATTAGCTAAAAGATCTAAATCATCTCAATCAGGAGGCACGCCTTGAACTTTCTACATGAGGATTTGAAGTGATGTAAGTAATGACGACAACATTTATTTTCTACTCACTGGGTATAGGTGTTACACTTAAATTGCTCTTGTTTAATTCCATGAGATCCCCTGGAAGACAAGTAGTATCATTCCCCATTCACAGATGAAGAGGTCTCAAAGAGAATCTTCAGTCAAAATCAACACTAATTAGAAGATGTTTGTGCAGGGCCTGTGGGTGTCCCCAGCATACCTCGGTCTCCACGGGTCACTCATTCACATAGCCTCAGGATTCTCAAAGTTGGCAGCCACCGTGGCTGCAGTTGTATTGCTTTCCTCTAATTCTCTTTTTTCATGTCACTTTGTGTGGGACTAGCAGGCAGTGTTGGAGGCAGGTCCATCAGTCAGCTCCCATCAAACTGGTCAGATGGTGTGGTTGGAGAGGTGGGCACAGGGTCTAAAATAGGAAAAAAGCAAAATAGGTAATGAGGGACAAGGGTTGACTTGACAAACCTGAGTGCCCAGAAAGAGATGCGTATTTACGGAGGAAAACTCAATAAATCTACATGAGGATGGTTCTATCCTCAGCGCTTAACCTGTTGTATTTTAGGAGATCAAACATGGTGTAACTAAGTCAAACATACAGACAGCATCTTAACAGCATTTTAAAGACTATATGAAAACAAACTCTAAAGAAAAAAATTAAATTTATCCCCATTCTTTATAACCAGAAAGAACCACTGTTAATGTTTTGGCATATGTCTTGAGAGAGAGAGAGAGAGAAAGAGAGAGTGTGTGTTAGGTAGAATGTGTTAGGTAGGAAACGTTTCATAAATCAGAGATCATAGATTATATACATAATTAACTTTTTTTTCAGTTATGAGCATTTTCCCTTCTCATTATCTTTTGAAATTATGTTTTTAATGACAATATTTTATTAAATGAGCAAACATTGTAATGATTGCCCTACTGGGGATCATTTACATTATTTCAAACCTTTTTTTTTCTTTTGCTGTTATAAATACTTCAGTGGACATCTTGAGTATATATCTCCATTCACATCTCGAACTATTTACTTTTAATAGAATCCTAGACATATAATTATGGCTTTTTTAATGGCTTTTGATATATGTCATCAAATTATTTTCCAAAAATTTGACACTAATAAACATGTCTACCAGCAATATTTAATAATGATTGAATTGCACATTTTTATCTTTAAAAAATATGACAAGTATCAAAACTGTAACATAATAGTTTTACATTTTATTTTTTCAATTACAGAGGTTGAACATTGTCCACATGTTTACTAGCATTTATGCCTTTTTTGTTGATTATCTGTTCATGTCTCAAGTTATTTTTCCTGATAGATTTTCTTCCTATTAAGACATTGTATGCCAAATTCTTTTCATACATTTTTTCTAATTTGTAATTTGTCTTTTAATTTTATTTAATAATATTTTCAGGTATATTAAAGAGCTAACTGTATCATAAATAGAACCGTGAAAATTCCATGAATTTTGAACTGATACTGGGTATTAGAGAACTTTCTAAGCAAAAAAAATAAAAGAAATAACGAAGAGAAAGATCAAATTGAACTGCAACCAAATGTAAACCATTTAGTTTTCAAAACAATTTCAAAATATAGTATGTGATAAGCAGCAATTATAGAACTGAACATAAAGTATAATTACCATTTTCGAAAAACAAACATATAATGTCAAAATCTTTTCCAAATTTGTTATGCCAGTTTATATTCCCATTTCCCAGGAAACAATTGTAATAGTGACTCAATTACATATTCAAGAGTGGTCATAGCAGCATGATTTGCAGCAGTTAAAAACTGAAGAAAAATATTTTAAATATCCATTAAATAAGGGAATGAATTAATCGTACATTTTCATATGCTGGGCCACTATAGAGAAGTAAAAATGAATGCATTAGAGCATCACACACTGTCATGTATGAATCCCATAAATACAACATAAAATGGAAGAAAGTCAGATACACAGAATACGGTCAGCGTGATTCCATTTATATTATATGCAGTTCATGCACAACAGAACAGTAAACTGCTAGGGATGCATATACATGCCATAAAACTACAAAGAAAAGCCAAGGAATGATAAAGACAAAACAATATTTTTTAGATTACTGCTTCTCAACCCTGACTGCACATTAGAAGTAACTAGGGAGCTTTTAAAAAAGTGTTGATGCTTAGGACCCAGCCTAGAACAATTAAATTAGAATCACTTTATTCAACGGCTTAGCTAAGACTTACAGTAAACACATACTTAGTGCATAATTGAGGAAATTAAGGTCATCCTTTCTCGGTACCTCAAGGTCTTTGCTGGTGCAATTATTCCCTCTCTCCTACAGCATTAATTTCTTCCTCACTACTGGGTTGCTGTCTTTGCCATATGCGCATGCTTTAATATTGGCCATCTTAAAAGAAACAGTAAAACAAAGAAATTAAAAACAGTCCCTTGATAGTGTATCTTCCACCCTCATCTATGATACTAACCTATTTTTTTCTCTGCTTTAAAAGTCACAGTCCTGGAAACAATTGTCTACGCCTCCTCTTTCTACTTCCTTATGTCCATGTTCTTCAGCCCACTTTACTCAGACTTGCATCCTGAGCATGGCGCCAAATAGCTTTCGCAAGATTAGCAGCAATGATCTTGTCCTACCGGACCCTATAGTCAATTCTTACACTTCATCACGTTTAACCTCTTAGCAGCATTTGACGCAGTTGGTCACATTCTCCTGCTTTTCCCCCTACCTCACTGTCATTCCTTGTGCTGGGTTCCTCCTCTTTTTCCTGACCTCGAAATATTGGCTTAGACCTACAGCTCGGTCCTTGGCCCTGCTCTTTATCTTCTTTCCTTAAATGAGCTCATCCTGTCTCATGCCTTTAAATATCATCTCCATGGCGTTGGTTCCTAAGGGGTTTACCTTCAACTCCAATGTCCCTACTCAAGCTGGACTTAAATACCCAACTATATACCTATATAATGTAGCATTTGATTTCAATACCAAACTATTATCATCCCTACTATTCATCCAGTTGCTTAGCACAAACGACAATGACATTTGATTTATCTGCAAGACTTCTTAGGTCGACCTTCAAATTGTAAAATGAATGAATCACTTCCACTGTATCTACTGCTACTATTTTATTCTAAGATATGTCTGAGCTAATGCAATAGCCTCTTCACTCTTCTTTCTCTTCCCACTCTTTATTTCCCTACAGTTTTCCCAAAGCAGCTTGATCTTCTTAAAGTATAATAAGATCATGCATCTTTCCTGTTAAAAACCCTCCACTAGTGTCTCATGGCTGAGTTCCTCACCATGGCCTAGGTAGACACCCAAGAGCTGACCACTTTCTAGTTTCTTACCACTCTCACCTCCGTTGTGAGTCTTCAGACCCATCATCCTTCCATCCCCTGCAAATGCCTGGCCCCTGTAGTCAGAATGTCTGGGTACCAACTCTTCCCTTTGCCAAGTATGCTTTTCCCTCACATCCTGGCAGAGCCGGCCCCTTCCCATAATGTAGGCCTCAGTTCAAATGTTACCGTCTCCTCAGAGGGTCTTCTCTCATCATTCCAGCTCATAATGTGCTGCCCAGCCCACCCTCACACCCAACCTGTAGCACATGAGCCCATTGTCTATTGTTGTTAATGTATCACCACATAAAGTTGTTTATTTGTATGTAACTATAGTCTCTTCCTTGCCTCATTAGAGTGTCAGCTTCAAAAAAGCAGGAAATTTGCCTTTATCACTGTTGTATCCATAATATTTTGGAGCAGTAGCTAACAATCAGTGGGGTCATGATAAATGTTTAAAATGGATAAATAAATAATAAATCAAACGAAACTTTTTACTCCTTCATGTACTATTTGAGTGTCTGCGTTTTATGCTTACATTAGATAACTTTTTTTTTCAATTTTATTTGCAAACCTTTTTGATCATTACATAAAATGATAGTCACAGTTCATTTCAATTAAATGTTATTCCTTCATAGAAAAATCATAACTGAGAAAACCTTCATAAAACAGTGTCTCCCATCTGTAAGTTCATAACTCTCAACTCTGGGTGCACCTGCTTATACGTTTCCCTGTTTCTGTTTTTTACCACGATCTCCCACCTGGGTATTTCTTGGCATGCTGTGATTCTCTGATGTTTGCCATTCACTCAACACCCTTGTTAAACTCACACTTTCCTACTTTTCCAGTGCTTCTTTTTTCTCCCTGTCCTTCATGACTTTTGTATGAACATGCATTCTTGCAGCATTCCTCTAAGATCTGACAATAGGGCACATCATCAGGTTTTTTCTTTGTTTCCTGTCTGATTTTCCAGCTTTTGCCAGCATGGACTCAGATTTTGAAAGGACGCTCAGGTAGTTAATATTGACAATTTGAACCAGGTGTTTTGGAGACACAATGAGATATTTCAGTAGATGCAATTATGGGCTCAATCAAGATATTAACAGATTGTTCTTATTTATTGTTCAATTGTCATCATGTGGCATCACACTGACTATGCATTATGCATGCGCAGTACTTTGGGTGAATAGTTCACTTGACTGTAACTTGAGGAAAACACAAAGTGCTATTTTAAAGTATAAATGTTCCTAATTTAAATGTTCCTGAAGTGAATTAAATGGCAATTTTGTGCTGTTCTTAGGAGAAAGGATTTACACCTACGTTGTAAATTATAAAGCAAGCTTCAGTGTTCTTAGCACCCACTTCATGCTGTTTCTGTTAAGAATTCCCAGAAGGGCAGCTTAGAATATACTAGTGATTAAGTGAGTTACAGTACATTCTAAAAGATTTTATTATACCATGGAGAAATAAAAATAAAATGCAAAAATGTATTTAAATTATAAAAAATGCTATTTCAAAAAATAAATTCAGGATTTATCTGATAGTTCATTTTATCATATTAACATAGGATTTCTGCCCCCACTCTCTATTAAGAGTGTTTCAAGAGGCAACAGTTAATGGTGCAAACTGTCTTTTTCTGGGTGACCAAATACAAAATGTCAAAAGACCAAATGTCAACCTTGACACAAGTATTTGTGAGATTTGAAAAAACAAATTAGACTTACTTTGAGCTACAATACAATACTGTTATGTTACCACGAAAGTAAACATATTACTACAACAAATTGCAAAAGAAGAGATACATTTTCATTACTCTTTTGTATTCAAAATAAAGTAGACATGAGAAAGAGTAAAGTTTCATGCTTATTATAGAATCACAGGAAAAGAGTCATTGCTTTGAAATCATCCTTCATCTCTCCTGGCCTGCAGGCCTTTGTCCAAATATTGAAGTCCTGGTTATCTTTCAAGGACTTGAGCAATGAGGCTTCAGACCCATTGTCCACCGCATTTATTTTACCCTTCGGATGCCTTCCTGGATTTATTTTACCCTTTGGAACGTCCTTCTCTTTCTCTTTCTCTCTCTCTCTCTCTCTCTCTCTCTCTCTCTCTCTCTCTCTCTCTCTCTCTCTCTCTCTCTTCCTGACCCCACTCCCATTTTAGAACATTTTTATTTCCCTCTTCTTTGGTATTAATCACAATGTGTCCTTATTCTCCATTATCTAACAGGAACTTTCAGGGCAAGGACCTTATCTTTTTTATCTTGGTATTAAATTTGTCACCATAGTATTTGCTTCTAGCAGGTGCTCCATGAAAGTTTGAGTTGAACGACTTGACTAACGCTAGCTATCAACACACTGCTGTACACTACTCCAGTTCTACAGCTCTTGACTATAGAGTTTTAGCAACAAATCAAGCATTAACAATTACAAAATGCCTTTTATGCTGGAGGTACTAACACCTGCAGGAAAGCAAAGACACCTGATAAATTACAAGTCTGTAGTAATGATGGGAAAAACTTCAAGGTATACAAAACAATAAATAGCAAAACACATCTTTGTTTTCAAAATGAGTAGGATTAGGTGGGCGTGGCCATATGCACTTCTAGTCCTAACTACTCAGGAGGCTGAGGTAGGAGGTTCCCTTTAGCTGAGGAATTTGAGACCCCCATCTCAAAAAACAAAACCAAACCAGTATGATTTAAAAAGAAGTAATGGGCACCGTCATTCTATCCAGACAGGACTATCAACCAATGCAGATATTTTAAATGAAAAATCATCTTTAAAAAAATCATACAACTAGAGTACTTTAGAACACACTTAAATCTCACTTAACATAGTTGATAGGTTCTTGGAAACTGCGAGTTTAAGTGAAATGATGTATAAGGAAACCACTTTCACCACAGACTAACAGATACAAACAAGAGCTAAGTTCCTAGGCATACAGCAGTTCTCAAAAACATCACCGAACTTCCAAATAAAAACCAAAACACTTCTATTATTAAACATTGGAATAAATATGAGCTGTACATACACTTAAGACAGATTAATAAAAACCAGTAAGATAATTATTTACCCAATTATTCCAGTTCAGGGTCACATGTGGCTGGAACCCATTCTGGCAGCTCAGGGCGCAAGGCAGGAAACAATCCTGGACAGGATGTCATTCCACTACAGGCCACTCACACACACACCCACATTCTCTCAGGCTCATTTAGAAACACCAATTTACCCTATGTGCACATCTTTGGGATGTAGGAAAAAATTGTGGTACCTAGAGAAAACCCATGAGGACATGAGGAGGACATGCAAAACCCACACAGACGGTGGCCCTGGTGGGGGATCAAATGTTTTTCTCATCGATGTTATAACAAAACATTATTTGAGGACCTGCTGTATATATTATAGGAGGGTAGCAATGTTTTAACCTTTTGTTGTAGATACATTAAAGCATACAAGTAGAGTGAATATGTATCTATCATCCAGCTTAAACAATTACTAGTCATGATGAACATTGTTTCATTTTCAAGCCTATCGAGTTCACCTCTTCTCACATTCTGAATTAGTTTGAGGCAAATTGCAGATGTGATTCATTTTGACAATAAATATTTGAGTACGTGCTCTTTAAAATGTCATTAGAACATCTGAAAATATTAAAAATAATTCACTGTAAAATTCCTAATTCTCCAAATGATGCATTTTTCACATTTGTTTGATTGAATCAGGATCCACTTGAGGTTTATATATTAAGTATCTCTTTTATTCTTTCTCTTTATTTAGTATCATATTATGTAAAATAACAAGAAAGGACCAGAGAATGTTTTTGGTTTCCAGTACCAGAGGAAGAGGTCATGGCACGAGAACAGGAAGGGAAGAGGGAAGTGGGGCAGGGATTCAGGATCCAGGCCTGTGCATCATGAGACACATTCTCTGGAGACCTCTCCCTGTCAGTGTTTGGGAGTCTAAATGTCCTCTCTCTAGGTTTCTCTGGGCCTGTTCCTCTGGCTGCTTGGTCCCAGGAACCTGGATTGGATTGAATTATCTCTGGGCCGGTATTCTATTTTAGTTCAGCTGTAAGGGAAGATCACAGCCCCTTTTCTGCCCCTCTCCCAAGCTAGTTCTTGGTGCTACTTCTAGACACCCCATGTTCTTTGGCTTAAACTGCTTGGGGCTAGTAGATTTATGAAAGCAGCTCTGGTGCTTCTGGGTGGAGTAGGGTGGCAATTTGCATCTTCTGAGACACCCCATTTCTTGACAGGTCTCTTAAGTGCCAGGGTTCATCTCACCTTGTTTTTTGCTCCATGCTATTTCTTAAATAAACAGGGATGTTTGTCCTGTGGAGTTTCCCATAATCTTGACTTTTTTACTATGTTATCATGGCACTGTTTTACGTATTGTTATCTCCTGCATTTCCTGTAAATTGGGTAGTTAGCTCTAGAAGTTCGACCAGACTCAGATTTGAGATTTGGGCAATACCTCTTGGGTGATACTGTGCACTGCTAGTAGGAGATATATAATATGTGGTTCTCATTTTTTTGTGTGTGATGGTAGTAGCCATTGATATTCATTGACTAGAGCCAATATTTCATCAGGGCTTAAAAAATATTAATATTCTAATTCTATTATTCTATCTCTACATATTAGTTGAAATAATTTCCTAAAGAAAAAACTTCCCTTATCTACTATTTGGTTATAGGAAAGGCAGAAAAGAGATCTTAAAATTTCCCTTTATTTCCTGGTTCTTAAAATAGTGATTGAGTCCCATAGCATCTGTCAAAGATGACTGATGAATTCTTTTCTTAGTATCATTATGAACTCACAGATTTAGATGTAGTTGATGTTATTAATGCATCACAGGTATTATTCTACTAACACTCAACTTTGGTAAGTAGAAATTTCTTCAGTTGAGTCTTGAATATTTTTGACATGACCACAGTATTCTTTTTACTTTCTTTTGCAACATGAAGTTTTAGGAATTAGCCGTTTCTCCAAAAGAGGCAGACATTTCTTCAAAAAAAAGCAGAAATATTTAACTGCTTCGTTTACTGCTGCATCCCCAATACCTAGTACCTGGAAAGTAATTAGTGTCACTAGAAATTACTTGACTGTTACAGCAAAAATAAGGTGAAAAAATTACTTGACTAATACATATGTAAAATTTAAAATTAATGTTAAAAAACAAAAAGTTATAAAATTCATTCAGATTTCTGCTTTCTGTTAAGATGAAGTAACAGGGAGATTTACCTTCCTGTCTGAAATTACTAAAACAAAGCAAAAACAAAAAATATGGGCAAAATATATAAAGCACTGGTTTTCAAGACATTGGACAATAAGCAATGAAGCATATTGATTCCTAAGAGATGGGAAACAAACTAGGTGAGCACCATGGTTGCCCCAGTGTACTGTCTTGAGAGTTTCCAGGGCACTGTACAGGGAGGGGGCACAGAATGAGCGTGGCAGTCTGTCTTTGTTGAGAACCTGAGTAAAAGGGGTTAAAGTTCACAGGGAAGAATATCAGAAAGGAGGTAGCTGAGCAAGGAAAGAATGCTGAGATCTGCAGAGAGATTTCTTTGAGTGTCGAGAACTGATTAACACAAACATCTGAGGAAACTGCCCAATATTTGGGCTAGAACTTTTGGAAAGTATTAGAGGGAAACATCCCAAAAGCCGACACAGTGCTGGGATTAGTGTGAGTCGGAGTGGAAAACTTCATTGCTCATGGAGAGTTGGACTGAGTACCCAGAAAGATTTTGCTATAGCAATGAAGAAAAATTAACCCTAAAATAAATGCTGATCTGGCTTAACCTAACAAACTTAAATATTTAAGACCTGAAATGATCAAACTGTTTTCAAGTAACTAACCACTTCCTAAAATATTTATAGAAATACAAACATTTTGAACATACAACAAAGTAAAATTCACAATGTCTGGAATCTAATAAAAAAATTTACTAGGTGTGCAAAGAAGGATGAAAACATGACTAACGATGTGAAGAAAAATTAATAAGTAGGTACGGATCTTAAATAGACACAGATGATGGAATCAGTAGACAAAGAGGCTAAAACAGTATTATAATTGAATTCTAGATATTCAAAAGGCTAGACAAAGATTAAACATGCCAAGAAGAAAAATAAAAATATATATATATAAAAAAAGACCCAAACAAACTTTGGGAGATGAAAATTACAATGTCTGAGGTGAAGAATACAATGAATGGAATTAGTGGCAGGTTATGCACTGAAAAAAAAGACTTATGGACATGAATGTATGGCAATAGAAATCATTCAAAATTAAACACACTTAAAAAAACAGAAAAAATAAGCAGAATATCCTATAAATTAGTGAGGTATAGGAAAACAGTGAATACGCCTAATATATGTGTAATTGGTGTCTCTGAAGAAAGAGAACGGGGCAGAGAATATATTTGAAGAAATGATGGCTAAAATATTTTTAAAGTTGATGGAACTATAAGCACATAGATCCAAGAAGTTCAACCAACCCCAAGAACGAGAAACATGGTGAAAATTAAACCAAGAGTTATCATAATCAAATTGATTAGAAAAATTGAAAGAAGCCAGAGAAAATACATTACATTTAGAGGAACAAAGATAATGGAGACAGCAAATTTCTTGCCAAAAGCAGTACAAGCTAGAAGACTGTCAAGCATTATCTTTCAAGTAGAAAAAGAAAAAAATTGACAACCTAGAACTCTTTATCAAGCAAAAATATTTTTCAAAGAGGAAGACCATATACCTTTTCCAGACATACAAAAGCTGAAAGAATTCATCACAGCAGACTTTTGCTACAAGAAATGTTAAAGGAAGTTCATAAAATAGAAGAATATCATACCAGATGCAAGTCTAAATGTATACAAAAAATTAATAGCATTGAAAATGGTAAAAGATAAACAACTTTTAAGCAAAAAATAGCAATATAGTGTGGTTTTAATAAGATTTGTAGAATTAATATGATACATAGAAAGTAATATAACAATAATACAATTGCTGGGAGGAGAGAAATCAAAGTATACTGTGTAAGGTTCTTCCAATATATGAAGCAGTATAATATCACTTGAGGATAGATTGTTATAAATTAAAGATGTATTCCATAAATTGTAAGGTAATGAGTA
>RJWJ010029557.1:0-20531 GCA_004363605.1 Indri indri
CTGAGGACCCTCGCTGACAGCGACACCCCCACCTCCTTTACAATGTGTCTCAGGGCATTCTTTGAAGCTGCAGGAGTTTGCTCAGAGCCAATGAACACAGCACAGAAGTGCAAGACATTAAGGCCCCCTTGTTTGCTCAAGGGCTACATTTTTGACATTTTGATACACATTATCACTCCCCACAGGAAGAGTTATACAATACAGGATATGAAGTTCCTTAACCCTTTCCATCACACAGAATTGTTAATTTTACTTATCTTTGCCATTATGATAGTCAACAAATGAACATTCACTGTGTTCTTCATTCTAAAATTATTACACATTAAATTGAATTTTAAATTGTGGTAAAATGCACATAAAATATAAAATTTACCATCTTACTGTTTTAAAATGTACTGCGTGGTAGTATCAAGTACACTCGCATTGTGTTACCATTACCACTGCCTGTCGCCAGAATTCTTTTCCTCTGGCGAAACTGAAACTCTGTAAATGACTCCTCATTCCCTGCTCCCACTGGCCCCTGGCAAACACCTTTTGACTTCCTGTCTCTGTGACTCTGACTACCCCGTGAACCTCATATAACTGGAATCATACAATATTTCTCTTTTTGTTACTGTCTTATTTCATTTAGCATAACATTCTCGAGGTTTCTCCATCTTGTAGCATGTGTCACAATTTTCTTCCTAAGGCTGAATAAATAAGTCCCTTGTATATTAGGTATATATTACATTTGTTGATCCACTCATCTGTTGATAGACATCTGGGTTGCTTCTCCCTTTTGGCTAGTGTGAATAATGCCACTATGAATATGGGTGTGAAAAATCTCTCTTCAAGACCCCGCTTTCCATTCTTTTGGGTATATACCCAGAAGTGAAATTACTGGATCAATGGCAATTTTATTTTTAATTTTTTGATTTTTGGTTTTCCATAGTGACTGCACCATTTTACATTTCCATAGTAGAGACGGGGTTCTCACTCTTACTCAGGGTGGTCTTGAACTGCTAAGCTCAAGCAATCCTCCTGGCTCAGCCTCCCAGAGTGCTAGGATTACAGGCATGAACCACCATATTCTGCTGTTTGCCCATTTTTAAATCAGGTTGTTCTTTTTATTGTTGAGTTGTAAGAGTTCTTTATATATTATGGATATTAACACCTTATCAGATATATAATTTGCAAATATTTTCTCCCATTCTGTAGATTGCCTTTTCACTCTGTTGATTGAGTCTTTTCATGCACAGGAAGTTTTAATTTTGATGTAGTCTGATTGATCTATTTTTTTTTCTTTAGTTACCTGGGCTTTTGGTGTCACATCCAAGAAATCATTGACAAATCCAGTGTCACGAAGATTTCCCCTATGTTTTCTTCTAAGAGTTTTATAGTTTTAGTTCTTGTGTTTTGGTCTTGGATCCATTTAATTTTTGCATATGGTATAAGTTAAGAGTCCGACTTCATTCTCTTGCATATATATATATCCTGTTTTCCCAACATTTGTTGAAAAGACTGTTCTTTCCTTATTGAATGGTCTTGACACCTTTGTTGAAAATTTTACTGGACTTGTTAACTAACACCTTAGAATTGATCCTCATAACCTCTGTGAAATTGGTATTATTACCACGTTTTTACAGGTAGTTGTTAAAAGTAAAGGGGAAAATTACTCTGGTTGTTTATAGGCAGAACTATAAAAACAAAAACAAGATTATTCAACTAGAGTTACTGGCTATATTATATTTACAACTGAAAGAAAATCAAATAAGACAATCATCTTCTGGGTAGTTAATCCTTTATAATCTGTTACTGTACAGTTTTTAAGAGGATTAGGATCAATTCCAATATAGAAATAAGGTCAAAGGTCTCCTCTAAATCACTAAAAACATAGAGAGGAGATTTATCATTTATAGACTGAAACCTCACTCAACTTATAGTCCAATAAAATGTCAATCTCACTGGGTCTCACTCTTGGCAGAAGCCGGATTTTGTTAGGACCCAGGGCAACGTCATTTTTTTCAACACATCACCTAGGTGCCCAGAATCCATTTTCTGCTAATGGCAGATTCCTCCTGTTTCTGACAAACCTTCATGATCTATCTGGGCTTGTTTCTACGCCGCCTTCTCCTGCCTGCCCGAATTAAATCTCTCAGAACCCAGGACAGCTGGGCAGATTACAACCCCATAGGCCATTATGAAGGTTGTGTTCTTCCCTCCATACTGCATGATATTTCTGTCCTCAGAGACAATAAGTCGAGGGTCTAGAAACACATCCACTTTAATTGTCGTGATAATTTTGTGTAGACTACGATATTGAGGAGAAAGACCACAACATGTTTGTTTAACCTGAATGATAAAGATGTTTTAAGTTTTTATGCTTGTTATAAAATATGTTATTAGCCTACACCTGCCATAAAAACATCTGTCATGGATTCCAGTTCTGATTACTCACCATTCCCTCTATCTCCCTTAGAAGTTTTTCTGTGGAACCATAATATGAATATTTTATTGGGTTTTCATTTTGTTTTGTTAAACTATCCATGTCCATCCTGTACACCCTTAAGAACAGCCTCATACTCATTTTGTAGAGACAGCGTGTTTATCAAAGTTACATCTTTATGTCCTCTCTCCTATGTTGCACTTTCTTCCGCCAACAGTGATGCTGGCACGCATAGTCATCGCCCTTCCGACGTGTTTTACACTCTTCTTCAAGGGCTGGTGCAATTCGAGAATTTTCCTGTGATGGGGCAGCCTTCCGTATGAGCCACACTTAGTGCTTCCAGCGTTCAGGGCAACACAAAACCTGGCAGAGAGCACGCGGAGGGGCATGTCGCATAGACGCTGGCCGGAGTGACAGGTGTGCTTGCCGTCTGCGGCGCCAGTGATCCGCACAGGTGGGGCAGCGCGCCCCCTGCTGGAGGCGGCCACGGCTGTCCCAGCTACGCCCCCGGGAAGCCGCGGGAGGCGAAGGTCCCGCTTCAGGGAGGCCTGGCTCTCCAGGGCGCCACCTGGTGGGAAGCGTAGCCCTCCCCAGACCTCAGAGACTGACCCGCTTTAGGTCTCCCGGGCAAGGCGCTCTCGTGGCTGCGCTGATGCCCTGTTCAGCCCCTTGCCCTGCAGCTCCCGAGCCGCTGCCAAGAAGAGCCCACAGCTCGCAGCCTGATGCAGAGGAGCCAGGCTTCCCCAGCTCCCCACTTGGTAGCTCGCATTAACGATGCTGCAATGTCTTTCTTGTTCCAAAAGGCAGCTACAGCTCCAAGGAAGCATCCTGTGGAGCCAGCAGATGGGTCCCTCTGGCCCCAGGCTGTGCAATCAGTCTCAAAACGTCATTTGATTTTTTTCTTTTGCTTTTGCTTTTTATTTAAACAATCACAAATGTACGGAAAAGTTGCAAGTACACTACAAAGAATCCTCTTCCTGAACCATTTGAGAGTAGTTGCCACCTGATATCTCATCACCCCGGAATACTTTGTGTGGTTTCCTTTTTTTCTCCTAGATAGCCAAGATACAGCCACCAAAATTGGGAAATTAATGTTCATACATGACTATTATGTAACCCTCAGACCCCATTCAAGTTGCATCAGTTGTCCCAATAATGTCATTCACAGGAAAAGAGTCCAGCTCATCGTCACGTGTGGTGTTGAATTGCCATGCGCCTTTCGTTTCTAAGTCTGGAAAAGTTCCTTGACATGACCTGATACTTTTGAGGACTTGGGCCAGTTATTTTGTAGCTGCCCCTCCGTTTGGCTTTGTCGGATGTTTCCTCACTACTAGATTCGGGTTATGCACCTTAGGCAGAAATGGCAACAAGATGGGACGTTACGTTCTCCTTGCATCCTGGTAGGTGATGCGTGATTTCAATTTGCCCCACTACTGATGATGTTTCTTGACTCTTAAGGTGGTGTCTGCCAGGTCCCCCTACTATAAAGTTATTCTCCACCCTCTACTCCTACCCTGCAGGGATGCCCCTCACCCCACTTTGGCTATGACACTGTGCACCAGGCCACCCCCAGTGTGAACACCCTTCTCACCCAGCTGGGGCTCTGACATCCCACTCTGGGCACTACGGCCCCCCCACCCCGCCACTGTCTGTTCCACCCGATGGTTCAAAACTGAATCGTTCAGGAAGAGGAAGGAGGGAAATGAAAAGAGGAAAGACCTTCATTCACTTTTCAAAATTAACAACAGTGGTTAAGAGAATAATGTACACGCTGTGCCCGGCACAGTCTAAGTACTTTAGGTACGTTAATTCATTCAATTTTCATAACCACCTATGAGGTAAGTACTGCTATTAGCCCCATTTTACAAACAAAACTGAAACACAGAGGGTACGTTACCTGCCAGGGGCACACAGCCAGCAGCTGGCAGAACCAGGGTTTGAACCCAGCCGCCTGGCTCTAAAAAGTGCCTTTAACCAACCCAGTCTGGGCTACTTCCACGGAAACTGCTCTTGCATTGGCCTTGAATGACCTCCATGCTGCCAAATCCGACGGACAGGTGTCAGTCCCCATCTATCAGCGCCGCCCACGCCCTTGTTGGAGCAGCCTTCCTCGGCTCCGCCTTCCTGGCTGGGAAAGAGCGGGCTGGCTGCGCTAGTCCTGCCAGCTCCTGCTTCTCTCTTCCTCTTGGGATTTGAATCGCTCGGGCTTGGAACCAACTCAATTCTCTTCTCGTCCTGTTTTCACACGTATCCCCATGTCTTTAAATATCTCTGTGTGCTGACAGTGTTGATGTTTGTCTCTCTAGCCCGGGCCTCCCCGCGAGCTTCTGAGCTCACACCCAGCCGCTTCCTTGGCACATCTGCCTGCTTTTCTCTCGGGCAGCCTGAACTCGACAGGTCCCAAACGGAGCTATTTATCAGTATCTTCTTCCTTCACCCTGCACCTGCCTTGCTTTCCCCAGCTGAGTGAAAACGTCACCGCTTAATCCACAGCTGGGTTTTATTGCTGCTGCTTCCAAAATGGATCCTGAAAGCTGTCCAGTTCTCTCCATTCTTCCCACGTGATTCCCAGCCACCATCATCTCTTTCCTGCACTCCTGCAGCAGCCCCCATTTAGCCTCCCGCTTCACTGTTGTTTTTTTAGAGACGGGGTCTTGCTCTGTCACCCAGGCTGGGGTGCAGTGGGCAATCATAATTCACTGCAGCCTTGAACTCCTGGGCTCAATCAATCCTCCCGCCTCAACCTCCCAAGTAACTGGGACTATAGGCATGCATGCGCCACCACACCTGACTAATTTTTCTTGTTTTTGTACAGATGGGGTCTTGCTATATTGCCCAGGCTGGTCTCAAACTCCTGGCCTTAAGTGATCCTCCTGCCTTGGGCTCCCAAGGCACTGGGATTACATGTGAGCCACCACCATGCATGGGCTCCTGCTTCATTCTTGCACCCTCCCAGTCCTTCACACAGCACTCAAGGATCTTGAAACAGACAATCCTGTCACGTTAGTGTACTGCTTAGCATCCTTCAAGCTGCCCCCTGAGCTTAGAATGCAGCAGAGCCCTCTCGTCACACCATGGCACAGGGGCTGGGCCTACCTGTCCTCCCTCATCCTCTGCCACTGTCCCTCCTGCCTGCCATGCTCCCACCACAGTGCTCTTCGTTGCCTCCATGTGAGCATTCCTGCCTCAGGCCCTTTGAACATGCAGTTTCCTTGTTTGGAACACCCTTCCTCCCACTTGTTACCTGACAAATGCATGCTCATCCTTCAGGTCTCAGCTCAATTGTCAGTTCCTCAGGGAAACCTAGTCCACGCTCCGTCCCCTGACCTAAATCTGGTTCCCTCATTTCTCTCTCTCACAGGACTTAGCACATTCTTCACAGGCTTATCACATTTGCTAAGAGTATATTTGCTTGCAGACTAATTGGTTCGCTACATTGTCAGCATGCCGCTGGCTCAGGCCTCAGCCCTCTTCTCTCTCTATTTTATCCCCCAGGTCAGTGGTTCCCAACCAGCAGCAGTGGGTAGGGGTGGAGAATGAGGGAGGACAATTTTGTTCCCCAGGGGATATTTGGAAATGTTTGGAGACGTTTGTGATCGTCACAATTTGGGTGGGAAGGGAGTGCTCCTGGCATCTAGTAGGTGGAGGCCAGGGAGGCTACTAAAATCCTATGTCACACAGGACAGCCCCCCACAACAAAGAATTATCCCACCCCAAAATGTCAGTGGTGGGGAGGCTGAGAAACCGTGCCTTAGGTGGTTTCATGGACTCTCGTTGTTGGAAATACCGTTTACGTGGAGGCAACTTCCAAATTTCTCTCTCCAGCCCAGGTCTCCGCCTGGAACTCCAGATGCCTACTGCCAACTTAGCAGCAGGAGCTGTTAACTGCCTACTTGACATCTCCCTCCCTAAGGTCTCTGTATGAAGGGCACCTTCCCTGAGCACCCTATGTTAAACAGCAACCCCTCCTACCTCAAACTCCATAGCCTCCTTACCCTGTTTTACTTTTGTCGGGAGGACTTATTACCAACTGACATACTGCATATTTATTTCTTTATCTGTTAACTACCTGTCTCCCCTCTCTAGAATGTAAGCAGGGAATAATATCTGTTTCATTTGCTGTTGTATACTCCATGCTCAACACAGTGCTTGGCACATAGCAGTGAAGGAAAGAATATTACCGCCAGTTCAACACGTGAGAAACCAGGGCTCGGAGGCTTTAAGTGGCTCACCCAAACCAAGCCCACAGAGCCACAGGGATGCCCACCAGCCCAGACCTGTTGGCTACCTCCCTACCCCTTCCCCAGAGGAAGGGAGAGGATGTTCAGGAGTGAGGAGATGGTGGTTTGGGCAGGGGAGTGGAGTGTAGTTTCCCATAAGAAGGGACCCTGGGCCAGAGGAGACACTGAGGGTTTGTGGGGAAAGATGTCTGAATGGGCAGAGGCTTCCTGAGGCCACCTTTGTGGCATCCCAGGCCCAAGAATCCTGGACTGGAAAGAGGTCAGCTTGGCTGGTGAACCTGCCAGTTCCCCCAGGCACCAGCCTCTGGCTACCTGTGGCCCAGGGCAAGGCAGGGGAGCCACACCCAGCCCCGGGCCACTGCCTTGAGGATGCCAGCAACGCAGCTCCCAGCCCCCTGGCTCCAGAGGTCAGTTTGCAGGTTCCCCAGAGAGAGGGAGCCCGGCTGGGAGGGGCACGCCTCCACCCACCCCAGCCTGCACCGCCATGGCAGCCCCGCTCCCTCCGAGCACCGGTCATTCCACTCACTCTGCCACTCGGTGATGGAGATCATGCTGCTCTCTGCCTGGGGGGCCTTCCGGCTCAACGCTGGCGGGTGGGGAGCGGCCAAGGGGACCCAGCCTGTACATGGTCACGGGAAGCTGACCCTTGGTAAGTTGTGAAATGAGCCTCTGGTAAATCATTAACTCCCCCTCCAATCCCCACCCCCAACACACAAATGGCCCCTTAAAGTCACAGGCTCCCTCCTCCAGTTCTTCCCAGAGGGTACTGCTCCCTCCACACACCCCATCCCCGAGACAAGGCAGTGCCCGCCTGACCCTGTCCACGCACCCCATGCCCTGAGGCTGAGTTCAGGGGCTCCCATGTCCTTGACAAAACTCGGATTGTGTATGGAAGAATGGGGGTCCACGTGCCCAGGTTCCTGGGGGTGCCCAGCTTCCTTGCTTGGTTTGGCGGAGGGTGTGGGAAGAGTTGGAATCTGCGCATCTCTTTGGAAATGTACCAAATTCATCTTGAGAGTCAAGTTTTTTTCCTTGTTATTACACATACTGGACGGTAGGGGGCGACGAGCAACTGAGTCAAGCCCATTGCTGACCTAATGGCTGAGCCGGATTCGGTTAAATCAAGGGCAAAGGTGCCACGAGGGAGTTAAGACTTACCAGAAGACGTAAGTACGATGGATTGCCTGCACCTGTGTGTAATACTTAAATTTGAATGGAAGACTAGAGCCAATCTATGCAAAAACAAAACCAAAACCGCACACGTGCAAGAGACCAAGAGGAGTTGGGAGTGAACACTAGAATAAAAGCTGTCAGGGAGGTAATAACAGACCAGATGTACTTGCATACGATAAGAGAAAGAGGGAAGTCGCCTTAATTGAAACAGGGATGGCGTAGCGGGGCAGACTGGAGAACGCAGGGTGGAAGAAGTGAGGAAATGCGGGTCTCATGGACGCGTGTGTTGTCAGAATGGCTCCCACGGAGCCGGGTCGTGATGGAATATCACAGACACATAGATCCCTGTCTTGAGCTGCCATCACAAGTTGAGGCAAAAGTCCGTCTCCAGGACCTTAAACAGCCTTGGAGATCATATATTTCCAGTGGGCAATGGGGGACGCAGGATGGATCGGGAAGAGAAAGAGCGTTGGCCGCAGTTTAGAGCAATTGCGTCTGGGCGCTAGGAAAACGACCGGCAACTCCCCTGACATTTCCACATCACCGTTACAACACGGGTATTCATCCCTGGGCTGCAGAAAACTTTAAAATATAAAGGATGGCAATAATACGGAATCATTTCTAAAAACTTTTATTAAGGAGATCCAATGAGATCACCTGCATTTCAGGTATCTCTGCTTTAACGGTGTTTGGTTCTCTCAAATCTCTGAAGTATTTTCAGTCTCTTTGCTGATTCAGGAATACCGTACTGATTGGAACTGTTTCCAATCAAATATGTACTAGTTTAAATCTTATAATACACAGTGTAGACAATGCATGGAGTAGATTATTCAATAATTTTGAGACAATGTCTTTATTCCATTTAAGTTTCTTCTCCATAATAACCATCGCCTAACTTCCTCAGTTATTCATGAAATTTGTCTCTAAAAGCTTATAAAAACTGTTTACTGTTATTATGAGCTGAAGTCTGACCAACCTGTGCTGGTTGTGGGCTTGTTTCTGTGGCGTGTTCTAAAGCTGTGCAGGATATGGGATAATCCTTTGTTTTGGAAATCTGTCCCGGGGGTTGCACTCATTAAATGCCAGTGAGAGTTGTGTCCCCTTATCATGGAGACAACCTAATACCCCCTAGAGGACAGTCTCATCCCCAGTGAGAACACTGGTAGGTTAAGAGCTTGGGCTCTAAAGTTAAAGAGCCCTGGGCTCCGTCCTAGCTCTGGGAGACCTGAGGCATTTTATTCACGCTTTCTGTGCCTCAACTTCTTGGATAATAACAGTCCCCACTGCATAGAGAGAGCGTGAAGATTAGAGAGTCAGTCCAAGGAAGTGCATAGAACTGGCACCTGGCACGTGGTTAGCACTTAATGAGCCGTTGTTATTGCTATTACTGCCCTAGTATAGTTATAACAATTACTTTTGCTATCATTACTATTACTAGTACTAGTATACTGTTAATACACTGTTGTATGAAAGACTTCTGCTCTCATCTCAAACTGTGGTTCTAAACTGCTCCCCCAGGTGTATAGCCTAGCACCCCGCACCCCCAGCCTTGGAACCCACCTGTGAGCCAGGAGAACTGAAATCTCATGGAACTGGGCCCTGCTGGCCTGGTTCTCTGGGTACTGGAGCTGAGCCCAGAGGGGCTGTCCATCATCCACCCTCCCGGTGAGGGACGCTTTACAGGGACAACCCCAGGACGGAGGACAGAGGCCCTGGAAGGCTGGGACTGGTCCTCCCCTCGGCAGTCTCGTGGGGTAGGGGTAGTGCCTCCCTGGGGCTGGCGGCACAGGACTGGGCAGGGGAAGGACTCCTCGGGGGCTGGACGGCAAGGCCCCTGGCAATGTCTCCAGCGACGGCGATGGAACTGGTGCAGGAGGCGGCCTGCAGAACCTTCTCCCGCTCCCCTCATCGTGCCCCTGCACGTGGCCAGGGGCCTTCACAATGTCACCCCACTTCCTCACATTTGGAAATGCATTCGAGTTTTCCAAGTGTTTTTCATCCATCTTCTCATTTGCCTTTTTTGAGAGCTCCATAGACGGTGGCTCATTTCCCCAGTTTATAGACAAGAAAACGGACACTCGGAATTGTAGTGACTTGTCCAATCTTCATGGAGCTGTCGGTAGCCAGGAGCGGGGCCGGGAGTTGAGGGCGGCATACCACCTTCTCTCACGGCGGTCCCGGTAACGGTCCCGGTAACAGTCCCGGTAACACCGTGAGCTCACCTGGAGGCTCGGGGTGGCGTGGGGAGGGGTGTGCCGGGGCCCGGTGCCCTGGCAGCAGCAGGGTCTGAAGCTAGGCTGCCCGTCTGGCCCCACCAGCTGTCTGTTCGAGAATAAATACGTGATGGCACAGTTACACAGCACCGCTCCTTAAAGGACACCCTGCCTGTTGCTTTTCATTTGTGTTTCTCGACTACTGTCCGCTTTTCCAAACCCACACCTGGCCTGATCGGGGGGTCGATCTGGGCCGGGAGGTGCAGTGGGCAGGCACCCGCTGCCGTCGTCCTTGGAGAGGAGGAGCCAGCCCTAGGTCGTGGACACGATGACGCCCGTGGTGCTCTGCGGTCTCACGTTCCGCCTCCTCTACAAGGCCCTGCCTGGCTCTGGCCCAGATGGAGGCTAGAGGTGAAGGCTCAGCCTCCAGAAAGTGACACGTTCTCCAAGACACCTTCCCCTGCTTCATAGGTCTCTTTCTTGGGCCCAGATCCAGTCCCAACTCCCTGGTTCAAAGGACATCAGGGTTTATAGCTTTCCTGGGGAAGTTACAAAATCCAAAATCGAGTCCTATTTAAAAAACGACCACCCCTCTGCGAGCCCTTAGAAATGAGAACAGGTGTCCAGAATTCAGCGTCCGCTATCAAAGCCAAACCAACGCAAAATCAGGAATTGAAGCAAGGCTGCTTTCTCGTCTCCCCTTCTCAGTTTTTTTCTTGAACCACCCCTCCCTCCGACAACCTGCAGAAGCCCAGCTGAGGGCTGCCACTAACCCGGGCTCGCCTTTCCTCCCCACGACCCAGTCCTTAGAATTTACAGGGCTTCCCGACTCTTATTCCTCACAGAGATTTCAAGTTGAAAAGCTCTGGTAAAGTCCTTCACACTGAGTATCTGTAACTGATAACCACTAAACACCTGCCAAGAGAAATAAACCAAAGGGACGGAGGCTGAATGAGAATCGGGGTGGTCGTTCTGGTACTTCCCACCAAATCATATGCCTTCTTGTAAAGCAGCAACCAGGAATAGCCAGGAAATCATTTTCTCCTCCTACCACCCCACCCTCTGTCTCAGAGGCAAACCAAGGGGACAGGGCCCGAAGCACCTGATACTTACATTGTGCAGGGTCTCAGGACGAGCTTTGATCTGGGGTCCTCAGGGCTGAAAGGGCGGCCCTGGTGTTGGTAGCGCACCCCAGCCCCCAGCTCGTGGGGAGGGGCCGGCAGCACGGGCTGAGGCACGAGGGGGGAGGGGTGATATGATTTGTACCCAGCCCGGCCCCTCAGACCCCCTCCCCCTTTCCTGCCGAGCCTGTAAGTTGTCATGGACCCTAAAGGCAGCCATGGACATGGAGTGGGAGACACACACCGCATGTACAAACCATTCCTTTTATTTCCTGTATTGGGTTTATACAAACTTGCAAGATACAAATGCAGAACTCACTGGGATGCTTCAGTTACCTAAATCTAAAACCGCTGCTGAGAGGGGAGAGCAAACTCTCACCTGTGTCACCCAGGTGCGTCTCCTCCCCGGGGAGGGGTCGATGGCTGGAAAGATGCTAAGGGGAATCTACAGCTGTTTGGTCCCCCAGCAGAGATGCCCTCTGTCTATTTAACCTTAGCTCTCCTTCTAAGGTCACTTTTATATTAAATAAAGACACTGAGAGCATAAATTTCCTTGTATGGTTTATTGTCTAATACTAGCAAATCAAATTGGCCCCAATATGTGCATAAATAGATACGTGTATATATATAATATTTTTCTTTAGTTTTAAGAGCTGCCAGGTGGAGGGTGCTGGACAGGGAAAGGAATTGCTTCCCTCTTGCTGTGGTCAGCCTGCCCCAAGAACACGCCTCTCGCAAAGGCGGGAGAGCCAGCGCACAGCCTGTGACCATGGAGCATCTTTAAGGTGACAGTAGCAGCATTTGATTGCAGCCCCCTGGTTACTGATCGGGGAGGTGATGTGTGGGTCAGGAGGCCCTGGATGAATGGCCAGGCCTCCCCAGTGGGTTACTCAGCCCTGGGCCCCCACCTGGGCCCTTTCATTCACAGCAAGGTGCTCTAGACTGGGAACACGGTGCCAACCAATGCCGGCCTGGAGCTCTGTGCTAAAACTCTCAATTTCAGATCTGGACAGACTTCCATCCTGCCCAAACCCTTGCCTGCCACGATGGTTGCTGAGCCGTTTGGAAGGCTGAGCTGGCTCAGTCCAGCACGCCTGGTGGCTGCCCGCCAGAACACAGTCCCGAGGGCTTCCAAGGCTGAGATGTCTCCTTGTCTGTAGGACCCTCCTTGGCTCAGAAGCTGATTTCACAGTCTGGATACCAGACCGAGGCACCATCCACTTAAGAACACCCCCAGACCAAGGTACAAGGTCACAGAGGGAGACAGATGCCCTAGATGTGACCCAGACCAGAGAGGGAGGGACCAAGTGAAAAAGAGTGAAAAGCCCAGAGAACTATGTGTTGGCACTAAAGGACCAGAGAGGGCACAGAGACTCCCAAGCTGCTACCTCTGGGCTCTGCACCATCTCTTGGGTCCATCAAGGACATCCTTAGTGCTGCCGCTAGACCGCTTGCCCTTTACAGCAGCCGGCCTGGGGAACGTGTGTGTCTGCACAGGTGTCCTCTGTGCGCACAACCGTACACAGTTCCTTCAGGAGGATTCACATCTGACAACCCTCAGAGGGTCATCAAGAGTTGACAGTGTCATCAGATCCTTAGATCAGGACTTCCAAGGGAACACCCTGCCCCGGCAAGATGCTCTCCAGGGGAGCTTGGGGTACCAGTCCTTTGCCGACCGGGGAATGGGAGGGAAGGCAGGCGTTGGGCCAGGGCGCAGGGCTGGGACCTAGAGGCAGCTGCCCCGGTCTCCTCACATCCTTTGCCAATTCCATTCCAACATTGACACTTTGAAAATAGATTTGCTTTTGTAACAAAAGCGTAAAATAGATCTGTCTTAAAATAAGTCTTTCCTCTCCCTTCTTTGGATTAAAAAGGCAAGGGGCATGGCCTGGATACGCCAGGAATGGCATGGAAAATAGGGGAGAGAAAACAGGCCCGGGCGGGAGCTGTAGGAAAGGATCAGACGTTACAAAGAAATATATATATTACATATATATCTATAATATGTATAATCTCCAGAAAACATATATTAAGGCATGTAAAGCAACATAAAGAGCCAGCTTTATGAAATAAGAGATGGCGGAGAGGTGGCAGAGGCGCGGACACTATTTCTTGGTATTTTACATGTATTTCTAAAAATATTACTTAAAAAAAGGAGAGACAGAGAAAGGGGCAGGCATGGAAGGCCCCGAAAACTCTGTTTCTTGTGGAGGAGAAAGGTGTGGGGAAAGAGGGAGAGAGGGCGACCTGGGAGCCAGTCCCACCTGCCAGTGTGCGGAAGAGAAAGGACGGATACAGGCGCGGACGCTGGGAAGATGGGAGATGTAGCCAAAGGTCCCGTCCAGGAAACCTGCTAGAAGTGGAGATCGGTGGAATCCTCCCAGTCCGTAATCCCTCAGAAGCACGAGTATATCCTAAGCACCTAGAACAGTGCCTGACACATAAAAGGTGCTGATAAATATTTGTTGAGTGAATTCTCATCTTTACTTGCATATGAACCAGGGACTGTCCCAGCCACGAAGGAGTGGAGTGGAATTGGTAGAAGATAAAGCAGTTGTTCTTGGGGACCCCTCGAGGTCAGGCTGAAGTCTCTGGGCAGCACCTCTGCAGTGAGCAGGCTGGGGGCCCAGGCACCCTCAGCTACACCCTCCTCCCCGCTCTCTGGCTGCCGCGTGTCAAGGCGGGTGCGGCAGAGGAGGAGTGTACTTTGCTTTTCTGTCTCTCCCCCACCGGCCTCCCTGGGTGGGTTGACTGCGAGCGCGCCAGGCTTCAACTGGTCCTCACCTGGGATCCTGGGATGAGGGTAGGGCCCTGGAATCTGAACTCCTAGATCGAGGGCTCATCCCCCCTCCCCGGGCACACTCTCAGCTGGCCCACTGCACATTCCAGAGGGAATGGGGCAAAAAATCTCATGAAACTGGTTAGGTAAGGCCCCAAGGCTGACCAACCCTACATAAGCCAAGTTCTCCTCTCGCCCTCGCCCCAGGACGGGGACGCGGACGGCAGGCACAGACCCACAAAGAGCCTTTCCCAGGCCGTCACCCCCGACCCCCTGCACTCCACACCTGGGTCCCCACACCAAGCACCTCCACTGAGGCCACCATGGGCTCCACTGTGGTCCTGCTGGGCGTGAGGCGGGGGGAGCAGAGGTGACAGTCTGGCACCGCACTGGGCACTAGCCTAAGGCTCCACCTGGGGACGCCAATCCCACACCCTTCCCATTTCCCTCCTTCGCTCTGCACTTGCCAACGTGTCCTGCTGCCTCCCCTCCGCCCACTCTCCAGGGATCTCTCCCCCTCTCTTCACTCCGCTTCCAACCTGCCCTCAGACGCTGCGCAGACCTGCTGTTCTCTAGCCACAGCCAGCACTGTCCCCTCTGGGAGCTGAGGAGCTTCTCCTCATCTCGCATCTTCTTGTCTTTGGCTCAAGCAGGGTGGTCAGTCTCCGCTGGACCCCCGAGGAGCACCCAGAGCAGAGATGGGCAAAGCCCTGGGTACGCGGGGGCGGCGGGGTGGGGCTGATGGGGAGGGGCTGACGGCAGGTGCTGTCCTTGGTGTCCAGTGGGCTCCAAGAGGCAGACTGTCCATCTCCTCTTCACCCCTAGTCCTGGACTAAGATAACCAAGGGTGTGTTCCCCACCAGGGCACGTTCTCCATCAAGGAATGTTCCAGTAGGGTCACCACAAATCCAGCCAGAGCTCGGCGGAAGCTCCCGGTGACTCAGGCATTAGTGGGATGGCGCTCCCCACCTGCCATCTCAGGTCCTGGCCTAGGACCACGGTACGCGTAGCGAGGGCTTCAGGACTGGGAGCGGGGGTTGTGTGGACACCGAGGCAACCACGCTCCCCTTGGCAGCAGCCCCTGGCCCCCAGCCGGGTTCCCTGCGACATTTCCACGGGAGCGCAGGGGCAGGGGGCCGGGGTGGGGAGCCAGGACCTCGGGTGGGCAGAGGACGGCTTCAGAATGTGGCTCTGTGGAGCTTCACGGCGCTGGCCTCAGCCAGGGCTTGCACTGGAGAAAAGAGAAATGAGGTGAGAAGAGGGCCACATGGAGAAGTGACGATTCCAGACACCTTCCCAGGAAAAAGAAGTCTCATCCTGCAAAATCCTGGTGGAAAACCGCCCCCTCCCCAACCCCGAGAGAGGGGAACGGAGGAGTAGAAGTCAGCGCCCTGTCCTGCTTCCCTGGCCGTGGGGAGCTGTCTGCTGGGGTAAGGGAAGGGCATACAGCCTTTGGGTACAGCTGTCCAGTGTTATTTCAATTTATGGTAAGATCTGGGAGTGGACAAAGAGCTTCTGGGGGCTTCTGAGGGTCCCGCAGCAGGACGCTGTGTACATCAACAGATGGAAGCGCGCTGCCTGGCAGGAGGCACAGGAGTGGAGTGTCAGGAAGTGCCTTCCCCGACAGCGGACAGGTGAGGGCTCAGCTCCATGCCCTGTCTGCTTTTGGAGAAGCAAAGGCCATGGGCATCGCAACGTCCAAGAAGCAGCCCTGCCGGCCGGCTCCAGCCCAGCACCGCGTGGGGACGCTGGCAGGCTCAAGCGCATGGGTGGGAGGATGGATGGATGGTCGGATGGGTATATGGAGGCAGGGAGGGAGGGGGAGGAGCGGCACAGGCCACTGGGGTGGGGGAGAAGCAATGCCAGGATGGGAGGGCTGGGTGGCTCAGTGGGGGTGGGGAGGGGTCCCACTCCCAGGGTGGATGAAAAACAGTAGAAAAGTGCTTACGTCAGAGCTCAGACCCGCATGGCATGGCTGCTGTCGGCGCCCCGTGGGGATTCAGACGAGAGGGGGTTGGCTGGTGGAGTCGGGGAGGCGGGGGAGGTGGGAGGGCTTGGGGTGGCACATTGCACTGGAAACAGAAACGAACAGGGAGGTGAATGGGGGCACCAGAGCAAGCGAGGCCCTCCTCGGGCGGGGAGCGAGGCGGGGAGCGAGGCGGGGAGGCGAGCAGAGAGGAGCGCGAGCTCGGGGCCTGCTCGAGCCAGGCCAAGCTGTCCTGTTCCCCCGGCGCACGGAGGACAGTGTGAGGCCCTGGAGGAGACCTGGCCCAACCCAGGCTCTGCTGGGGACCAGTGTGACTGTGGGTGAGGCCGGGCCCCCTCCAGGCCAAGGCTCCCTGCCATCCACACGGCGGGAGGTGCACGGACCTCTCCGCTATCGCGCAGACAGAACGAGGAAGCGGCACTCTCGGTACGGCGGACATCGCCAATGATAATGATCAATAGTGCAGTAAAATCACACCAATTCAAATCATCGGGCCCCCTCTTAATGAACAGATAGAAGTGAACTGACCACCATGTTAATCAATGCCATGAAAACAGTGGCTTCTGATAGACTTCGAGTGAGTTCTGTTAATCGGGACATGGTGGAGGGCTCAGAAATGCATTCCCTGCTATCACCTGAGACCCACTTCGCATCAATCCAGTGAAGGCAAACTTCGGCCCAACCCTGAACAAATCAATCATTACAGCCTGAAAGTGGCGATATTTGAATTAATGAGATTTTACTCTATTATCATTATCATTCCATGTTGGGAACAGCAAGTGGAAGGGCAATGAGCAGGGAGACACATCACTGGGGACAAGCTCTACACGGTCCAGACCCTTGTGCATCCTCACCATGGCCGCGAGGCAGGAGGACGGCAGAGACAGTGTCCTCCCTCTGGCTGGGAGAAGAATCAGACCTCAGCCAGGCTCACACTGCGTTTCCACCGAGGGAGGGGTCCTGACATGGAACTTCCCGGTTCCTTGCCCTCACCTGATCATTTTCCCTGCCCTCTATGCAAGAGAAAGGGCCGACGTGGCCATTGTCGTTTGCGTATCTACAGACACCCACACGTGTACAGAACGCACGCAGCTCTAGCATGGATGCGGAGTTGTGTCTGCCTGCACACGGTACACAGTTTGTGCATGGGATCCGCAACACCATATCGTTACATTCACGGCACACAGCTCGCAGATCTGTGTGTTTGTGCACTTCCAAGGCTGTGCCCTTCCACGCGACTCTCAGTACACTTGCAACTTCACCGTGCAAATGCATTCATAGCCGCTCTCAAACACGCTCGTGTGCATAGCCACATCACGGACCCAGTAGGTAGTTAGCATCTGGCAACCTCAGCTTCCAGAACAGTTGGAATAACAAAAACAAAGCAAGGAACATCTCAAGGAAGTCAAAATAGACGTTACAACCCACATGCAGTGAGGCTCTCATTGTTTACTCAGAGGAGAGCCCCTCGGAGTCCAGTAACTCGATTTATGCACAGTTCTAATAGGTGTAGACTTGCTGGGTTTCTACCCCAAGGGATGTTGGAAACAGGAAAATTAGAAGGGAGGGAGGAACTGAGGCCCACTGACATCGACAGGAAGGCAGGACTGAAGAGAGAAAATCTTTTCTAAGAAGTAGACATAACAACTTTAGAAGTATAACAGTTTAGGAACATTTAGTGTAGCTACAAACAGATCTGTGTTGATTGCAGCCCCTAAGCGCATCCCTTTAACAAAGGTCCGCAAAAATAAGGACATTTACAATGATACTAAATGAGTGAGAAAAGTTAATTATGTAAATAGAACCTCTTTAAGAAGGCAGAAAAATACTAAATATATATTAGGAATATATCCATCGGAATAGTCGAAACTCACATACGTAGCAGATGTGCATTGGACAGATGTGGTGTTATAACATGGTCAGTTACAAGCACATCTGCATGCAGAAATAATCAGTCACATGTACTCATATTCACGATGCCGTGCTCTCTTGCACCCTGCAGACACACGGTCACAACTATCGCCGTATACACACCGTACGCGACATACACACTAATGTGCTTTATCATTCCCCATTCTGCAAAGAGCCAATCATATATAAACACGTGCATTTGAAAACACTACCTCCCTCACATGCTGTCCACTCACGCAGCTTGCATCTGTGCACCGACAGCTTACGCACGCCACCGGGACTCAGAAATAATAGGTCTCCACACAGCATCCTTGGACATTCTGCACGTATGTGCACACGCGTATACATATTCCTGTATCTGCACTCAGACATTCTCTCCACCCCATTTCATAGCTGGATGCACACAAATCACCTGTATCGACAAACATTACCTCATACAGACGCTGCACATGACATTCGTGCCGCACATACACACTCGAAAATGCCACGTCTTCCCACACACTGCATAACCGAGTTTGCACGCATCAGGGGACTTACAAGCGTTTCAACATTCGTCATGGATTACTCTATCCGTGCCATGCACCCATACGCGGGCACTTAACACTACATCCTGTACCCGTTACACGTTGCCCTTGTGACCTGTGCCCAGCACCCGCACTCACGGCATCCTGGGCGTGAACCTGTGCCCACACTGCGTGAGCCCAGGACCAGCCCGGGCTGTGCTGGCGGAGTGCAGCTCTGGGGACCCGGGCCGCAGGCCAGGGGTGGTGGGATCAGTGGCTAAGTCTGAGGTCTGGCCCTGCCACAGCCATTCTTTAAATAGTTGAGGTTTGGGCCAAAGCAAGGCGACCGTTTGCTTGCAGCACACAGACCCTGAAATGTAAGCCCACGTGTATCTCGAGGGAAATCTGATCGGCTGGGTGGGTTTTCTTTTCATGGCACCCCTGGCTGGGGAACAGCAGCAGAGACAGGGGCAGGGGCAGAACGAAGCTTTAAAACCAGCGCTGTGGCTCTAACCCCTTGAAACAGGAAGTTGCCTTTGGCCCAGAGTATGCGGAATTTGATCTTTGGAAGGTTCAAGTTCGCTTTGCAGCTAAACTGCAGGGAGGTTCAACAGAGGCCTCCTTCCCTGTGGCCAAACTGGTTTTGCTGCCTTTTGGCTGCAGGATGGGGCTCTCTGAAGCCATCCCTTCTCTTCCCCTCAGTTCCAGCCCAAACGCCAGCCTCTCCCTGAAACACCTCCAGGGCTTTCCCTGGCCACCCATTCTGAAGTCCACTCTGCCCTTTCAGTAGGTTCTTCCTTAGGGCTTACTTAAATCCTTTTGGTTGTAGCCTAGAATCTTCTGGTTTCTAAAAATATCCATATTTGAAATAATTAGAAAAACAACAAACGGTTCCTATTTCTACTTCAGCTATTGCTATTTCAACTACTACTACCAGCATCACCAGCACCACTACTACTACCACCACTACCACCTCTCACAAGCATGTATTGAGCACTTACTGAATGCCAGGCACTGTGCTAGGGGCTTGGCACACGCCGTTTCTGATCCTCGCACTACCAGACCTGGAGACAGGTATTTTGATTTGAATTTTACAGATGAGGACGTGGAGCCTCAGGGCACCAGAATTTGAACCCTCCTTAGTCACCGGCGTGAAATGCCATCCCTTCCACTGTCTCGCCTGCATATTGCCTGACTCTCGCCCGGGCTGCTGTGACTATGGCCTGCACACCTGGTCTCTCTCCTCTGCCAAAGTCGTCTTAAACCAGGGTTCCCTGTTGGGTCATTCCTCCTAGCTATGGCCTTGGCCTTCAGAGCTCTCAGTCTCACCCCACCTCTCCATCCTAACCACCCTTGTCTCGGTGAGGAGGACAGTCTCCCAGGCTCCACGACTCACCCACTGTCTCTCTTCTACTTTTAACCCTCCCTCGTTCATACGGAATCTCTTTCATTCTTCAAAGCTCAGCTACATTCTCGTCTACCCTGAGATGATATCTCAGGCCGACTAGAAGTTGATCCTGTTCACTTCAACCCCATCAGCATCTACTTGGGACCCACGAGTCCTTGTATCAGTGTGAAGTCAGTTCCTCACAGTCATCTTTTCTTAGCAGAAAAGCGGCTTTGGGTCAGTCGCCAAGGCAGTGATTGTATCACTCTCAAATCTCTGGTTGCCTGCACAATGTGTTCTTTTAATCTTGCTGTTGACGTGCGGCAAGAATGGGAAATGCAGGAGTACCCTGGAACAGCCGGCCCTCTCTCCACAACCGGGAAATACTTTCGTCTTTCCCAGCCCAGCTCAGTTCTCACCTTTCTCCGTGCCTTGCCCTGACCTGCCCGGGCGGTACGGCTGCCTGTGCTCCCTGCGTGGCCTCCGGCCATTCCTCCACAAAGCGGCTGAAGGACCATCGCCCAGCTCTGAGCTCCTGGATGTCAGCAACTTTGGCCTCTTTGCACCTCCCTGAGCCTAGCACAGTACCTGGTGCTCAATAAATGCTCACCTTGACCTTGAGGAGCATCTCCTTGGCCTTGTACCTCTCTGTCCCTGCCCCCCTCGCAGCAGCAGCACTGCGCATCCTCCCCTACACCTGGTCCGCTGGTTTCCCTGGCAGGGCAGAGCGAGGCCCAGCCCCTCTCACCAGACAGCATGCGGCCCCTGCGGGAGGCCTCGGTCGCCAGGGC
>RJWJ010029558.1:0-14658 GCA_004363605.1 Indri indri
GTCACTACTTTTCTCTACCTAATGCTGCCACCCAAATCAGAGCACCTGCCACACAGCCCCAGTTCACCAGCCACAGCCCTTGCTGCTCACCACTCCTTTTGGCAGAACCCAAAAGAACCCCTTTGGCAGTATTCATGGCGTCCCACTGGTGCTAGCCTGAGTGCACTACCATCCTTAACCTTTGCAAGGGGACTCATTCCTGAGTATGCGGTTAGTTTGCTGCCAGAATGATTCAGAATTCTTGCTAGAGTCTCCAAAGCCCACCAGCCTGTACATGCTACCACCTCTTGCATGGCACCCTAGGCTACAGATCCCGTGTTCCACCTATCTGGGCAGACTTTCTTCCTTTGGCTGACGCTGGGTCTGCTTGCCCAGAACTGGTGCCCTTGGTACCTGAGGCAGCTGTGGCTCCACCTAAAGTATCCTGAGATCGAACGAGCGAGCTTTGAGAGGATGACGACTGCCATCGCTAGATGTGTGGCTCCAGGCATTCAACTGCTCAGTTTCAGTTCCCCATCTGTAAAGGGGACAATAGCAACTACCTGTCAGGATTGAAGAAGGTGATGTATGTAAAACAGCTGAGCAAACCGTGGGCAGTTTTACAAATTTAGCCAATGCCATTCCGCAGCTTGGCCCTCTTTCCATTTATCTCTACCATTACATTTTTCCTTCTGCTAATTACATTCCCTATCAGCAACAAATTGATATCTTAACTAGTACTACAATCCTGGTGGTCTAACTCTTGGTTCTAGCAAGAGAGGAATGAGGAAAGGAAAAAGGCAAGGCAGAGGTGGCACATAAAAAAATCATTTTCACTCCTAAATAGAGAACACTACCCTCGGGGCCCTGCACTTTCTCACTTATTAACTTGGGGTGGAGAATTGGCAGAAAAAGTCATTACTGTGGTTTGTGTCTGTGGACGGTCAACAGAGCCTTTGGCCTTGGGCTGCAATAGAGGGTTTAGAGTAATTGTGACAGAATGAAACCAGAGTAAAGTGTGGCCAATCTGCTGATTTCCACGGCACTTTGTGTCACAGTTGTTCCAGATCTCCTGATCTCAGACAGCTTTTGGGATTTCATCTAAAAGAGTGTCTGGGACAGCTGGACAGCCTGGCGGAGTTTTAATAGGTTTTGAATCCTGACTTTCCATTTTGCTGGACAAAGAAGCTTTAAAAATATATAGGGGACTCTAATAAAAGCAATAATGAAAAGCCTCTTTAAAAAGCCAAGCTTCGTATAATCATAAAAGAGTAAAGTTTTTAAAGAATTCACAGGTCTGGAGAGAATGGTTTAGTTGTATTGGAAAGGTGAAGATTAGTTACAAGATGCAGGTAAAAATCACCAGAGTTCTCCAGGAGACTATTTGAAAAAGGAAGGTCTGCATGATGAATTATTCTAATATAATCAAGTATCCAAAACCTAAACTGAGTCACATTGAAGCCCCAAAGCAAGACATGCCTGAACCAAAAATACGGCATTAACTGCTCCTCTATGACAGGAAGTTACACCTCAGTGCCTAAATATAAACAGGCTTCAGAGAACAACGAAAAAGATATCTGTCCCCCAACACAGCTATTTAGGGAACACACGCATCTTCCCTGTAGGGAAGATGGTCAAAGTATTTAATAACTGGTATAGCACAAGCACCAACCGAGCAGAGCAGACTTGACCATGATCCGCTCTCCATTCGGCTGAACGAGAGCATCCCACCTGAACACCGGCTCTGCCTGCATCCCTGCAACGGCTCTCTGCTCGTCACCTGCAGCGGCTCCTCAGCCTACAGCAAAACAATTCACCATGCAGAGCATTCCGCATTCTCCAAAACTAAACCCAAATTCTTTAGGATTGCTTTACTCTTCACTCCACTCCCAAAGACAACTTGGCAACTTTTTGGCAACTTACAAGCAGGTGGTGCCCCTGAGCGAGCAGAGCATGTTGTTCTGAACTAAGATGCTGTGTTGACGGAGACAGCTGGCCTCAGTGAGTCATTGCTCCCGACCCTCGAGGGATGTGGCTGTGTCCATGTTTGAGAGGGTGGTGGGGGTGTGAGCAGCTGAGCAGGACCAGGCCTGTTGAGACGTCTCTCACCACCCAAGCCTGGCCATGCTGGCCTCCATCCTGGTCGGTCCAATAAAAATTCAAATACAAAGAGTTCCAGTCACCAAAGAAGCGGCAAGCTCCGCAGCAAGAAGGTTGGTGGTGGAGGTGGTGGGGTTGTTTGTTTTACGTTGAGTGGCTCTTCCTTTAAGCCTTTTGTCTGGGCTTTCATAGCCCTCTGTGCTTAGATTTTGCAGTTATCGTACTGGATTGAAATTATTTCTTCACACATCTGTCTCTGCTTCTATTGTCTCCTTAAGGGCAGGAGGTTCGCCTCATTCTCTCTATGCCCAGAGCCTAATCCCCAGTGCCAGGCACACCGGCCAGGCACTCGGAAAAGGTTTGTTGAGCTGAACAGGATCGGGCTTAGAGAGAAGTAAAGAAAACAACTGCACTGTACTGAAACAACAATCTCTCCACTTAGTGGTTAATCCTACATAAGAAAATGGTTATTAATTAATTAGATTGCATTTAATGTTTTACAATTATATATTTCCAGTCTAAGAATTTTAGCAGCTGGTGAGAATAAACTTTCACACCCGTGGACCGAAGCTCTCAAAGCATTCTTTTAGTAATACACATACAAGCATGAATCAAAATTAAACCAGCATTAAGAAAATATCCTTTAAATTGCTTAGCATTCTCTTTTTAGAAAGTATCTACAAAATGTTTTTCTTTAAAAACAGCAAAATAATCAGTCTTTTTTTTTTTTTAGTGATCTTGGAATAAAGTTTTCCACAAATGAAAGTTATAACTATTATTGTAGTTTTAAATAGAGATGTGCATTATAGGAAACAAGTAAGGTTCTTTTTATTTAAAAAAAAAAAAAGACCAGAAAACTTTTATTGATTTCTTTATTTTAAAAAGAATACCTCGTCATTGACAAAACTTGGAAAAATATGAACAAGGGAAGAAAAAAATCAATCTACTCTACAGTCCATAAATAATCAGTATAAATATGAATAGTTTAAATACTTCTTTTTAATTTTACTTATATGCAACTACATGTTTTTTACCTGGTTAAGATTGTATTGTTTACATGGTTTCATACCTGGCTTCTTTTTACTTGATGTCGTAACTTGAACCTCATTAAAAAAATAAAATGGTGACACTGATGTGCTTCTGGTCAGGACCACCTCTGGCCTTGCCTTTTTCATGTTGGTAAGTGACAACCTGAGCATCTCGTCCTTGTTAGCAATGCCATGCCTTGGGTAGAGATGGGCTGGGGTTACAGTGTAGTCTCTGGCTTTACACACAACTGGGCCTTATTTTTTATTTATCTGGTTGTCTCTCAAAACACTTAAACAAATTTTGGACTTTATAAGAGGCAAGAGGAACAGGAGGACCCAGAAGAAAGCCACAAATAAGGTTGAAGGGTCACCCGGGGAAGGAAAGAGCTGTGGCTGCTTTCCCGGAATACAGAGGAGAATAGTGACGGTGAGTGTCCTGTACATCAGCCCAGCACCAGGAATGACACCTGATTTGTTTCCCTCTTCTGCTGGGTGTCTCCCATGTCCCGCCTTCTCCACCTGCTCAAGCCCTGGGAGGCTGAGTGGCTCCACAGGCCCCCTGGCCAATGGGAAGCCCTGATGGGCTTGAGGGGAGTGACACCGGAGTATTCACTCCCCAGCTCTCCCTAATGGACTCGCTTCAGGCTGGCTGTGTCCAGCCACTGAAGGCCAAGGCCCCTGTCAAGCGCCCCTCTCCAGGGGACTCTCTCTGCCTCTGGCTTCTGCTAAGCACCTGTGCCCTGTCCTTTGAGGCCTGGGCAGGGGCAGGGGCAAGGGGGATGGCAACAGTGCCTGTTGTTACTAATCCTTGGGCTTTCCGTACTCTCTGTCCATCTCGTAAACTCTCTTCCAATTATCCAGTTTGAGAGGGCCTTCTATCTCCTGCCAAGACTCTGATAGAAATATTGAAACCATATGTTTCTCTTTCAAGGCTGGGGTACTTCATTCCAACTTCAGAGTCAAACTATAACCTGAGTTTCCTCAGCAGGGTCATTTGGGGCTAATAAATGTATAAATAACCTATCTCCAGTTCCAGCAAGTGCTATTGACAATGGCGCTGCTGCTGCTGATGGCGATGGTGGTGATGATGATGATGCATGCAGTAAAACAGCTGTTGCCATGTTCCCAGTCAACGCTGGGGCCGGGTACTCTTCACAGTTGGGCTTGATCCTCAGAACAAATCAGCAGGGTGGCTTTTGTTTTCCATTTCAGAGTTGGGTAAATTGAGTATCTAGAAATAAGTAACTTCCACCTAAGATCGCACAACTACTGACTCACCTCCTTCAAGTCTTGGCTGAAATGACGCTGGCTCAGTTGGGCCTTTCCCGGCTACCCCAATATTAACATTCCCTATCCCCCTCCCCTGTCCTCCTTCTCTCTCAGCGTATCACCAGCTGACATACTATATTTTTTTCTCATTTGTCTTGCTTCATGTCAATCTTACCCCACTTGAGTGTAAGCTCCCTGAGGGCAGAGATTTTTGTCTGTTTTATTCACTGCTTTATCCCAGCACTAAAACAATTCCTAGCACATAGTGTAATAGATCCTCAATAAAAATTCCTGAATCAATAAATGATAAAGCTGGAATTCAGAGCCAGGTCTGTCTGACTTGAAGCTTTTTGTTTTTCTATAACACCCTCCTTAGCTAGTCACACTCGAGGTAAATAGACAACAGCCACAAAGAGAAAAGACAATGGCATTATTTTTGTGCTAGACACAACCATGATGCAACCTGCTATGACTGCAACACGAGGCGGCTAATGAAAGAAAACAAAATGATGCTCACATATTTGTTTTCAGAAATGTGTTGACTGTCGAGACACCCGGACATATGGTCAGACAGCGTGGGCTTTGACAGAAGCGAGGAGCCTTTCAGAATGCCAAGGAGAATAATGTTGAGCAATGGATTTTGGTGCCGACAGCAGCCGCCCCCTGCCGCTCCACGCAGGTGCTGGTGGAGTGAATGCAGGCTTTCTTCTGGGCGACAGAGGACGGACGTAGGCATGCACGCTGAGCAAGCACGGCCAACGGAGGAGTGTGGGTCTGGAAGGGGCAGACATGCCGGAACTGAATCCTGAATGTCGCCTTCACCTTGCTCTTCAGGTGCGTTTCGCTGCGTTTCCCATGGCACTCACTGAGGAAAGGGGGAAGGAAAGACGAGTGACCGCACAGGTCGGTCGTAAGAAATAAGTGCAGCAGCAAGATGCAAAGCCCATGCTTTCCCTCCACGGGTATACCATGGAGAGTGAGTATTACCAGGCGACCACAGCAGGGGCTATGGCCTCAGACGTACATGGGTTTACCTGCCTGCTCCAGCACTCACCTTGACCTTGGTCAGGTTACTTAACCTTCCTAAGCCTCAGTTTCCTTGGTTATATAATTGGATAATAATGGTATTTATTTCATCATTGTAAGGATTGTAGGAGATAATTCTTGTGTCTGGCACATAAAAGGTGCCCAATAAATAAGTGCTCAAAATGGCAGTTATGCTGCACTAGTAACTGGATTCCAGCGGAGTGCTCTGCTGGCCAGAGGGGGCTGACATTTTCTCCAGCCATGAGGTCCCTTATCATTACAGGCAGGGGTGATAGTGACAGAAGCCTTCAGGAACTTCCCCTGCACAGGCTCTGAGACCTCTGTCATCACCAGGTGACTGTTTTTCCTTCTCACAGGAAGCAGGTATAATTAAAAGACTGCACTATTGACTCCGGTTCTTAAGCAAAGCATTAACTTCTCTGGGGGCCTCTTCTCAGAGGAAGCCTCTCTATTGTCCAAAGTCTTCTTAGTTAGAAATTGTGCCTTGCTCTTTTACATTGCTGTTAGAAATATATGGAAACTTGCCCTTTAGTGTCTCAAAGGGGATAGGAAAATTATGAATGACTGTCACCAAGAGCCTACAATTTATTCTTTGAAAGAAAATAATGCATGAGTCAGAAGACCTCTCTCCCTTAGGAAATGCAGCCCATCAGTACTGCTGGACTCACCTGCAATGCATGAGCACTCTTTTTTTTTTTTTTCTATCCCCAATCATCTAGACATTAGCTTTAGCCACACGAGACTATTTAAATTTAAATTGATTGAACAAAATTTAAAAATCAGTTCTTCAATTGCCTCAGCCACATTTCTAACGCTCGATAGCCATATGTGGTTAATGGATACCATATTGGGCAACGAAAATAAAGAATATTTCCAGCCCAGAGCTATTCGGACAGGTGAAAAGTCCCGTTTTCAGACCAGGACTGCAAGTGGTGGGGGTGAAATCCGAATATTGCTTAGCGTGGAATTTCATGGAGAAAATAAGAGATCATAAATCCTTTCGGCTGGACCCTTAGTATCCTCAAACTTCTATGTCACTGGGATTAAAAAAAAAAAAATCCCAAGTGTGATCTAGACTAGAGAGAGTAATTGTACCTGCATTTTGCTAGATCTTAAGATAGTGGTTCAAATCTCCCCTAAAATATCATTTTTGTTTAAGCACTCTTTTAAAATCCTGAAGAATGCTAACTCAGTTATTTACTGAAGACTCGAACCTTGTATTCCAACTAGGGTGGAGGAGATTCTGGAGATTCTCAATAAGGACAGGGCCCCAGCCCTAGAGTCCTGAGTCCATCACATGACTGAGGTCACAACCTAGTACCCCGTGCCCTCTCCCTTACGGCTTCTTCCCCACGAACACATTCCCTCAGCCATCTTCAGCCCTCTCTGTTCCACTCCCTGTCTTGCCTCCCGACCTCCGGCTTGTGGTGTTGGTCCTTCTCAGCCATTTCAGGCTCCAATGATGGACAGGGGAGGGGGCAAAGTTGGGTGGAAGGTCTTTAAAACTTTTGGGGGTGAATGGAGCAGGACAGCAGAGCCCCCCCCACCCCCCCGCAAGTCTGACTGCAGGGCCACAGGATAAAGCATCTGAAAACCAATCAGAGCCTTTGCACATGGTGAACAAATAAACAAACAAATAAAACCCCCAACATAAAACCTCCTGGTAGCATTTTGCCAGTGTCATCTTATGCTAAGAGTCTGTGTCCTTTCCAGTTTTAAGTTAAATTTTTAAAAGCTCCCTTTTATTACTTTAGCCTCAGTTGTTGAGCTCTAGGAAAGAAGGCATAAAAAAACTTATTCTGCCACATTAGCAACCTTGAATAATCCACAGCCTCACATGGGTAGGCTGCATCTTCAGTGCCAAATAAAATGAGAGGTTTCTGAATATAAGCATGAAGAGTCTTGAACTATCCAAGCAAACAAGAACTTTTCCATGTCCAAATGAAACAAAACAAGGTGGTTGCCCACAGTTTAGTTAAAGAGCTAGAGTAGACTCCCCAGTCGGCTTTCGTGACATTCTTTACATTTCTTAGAAAAAACAGCCCGATGGTCCCTTGACTCTATATCATCTCATTGTGCAATTTACATTCCTCCTGCTGGGGCTCGCCATCTTTAGGGCAATGTGTGCTCCTACAGTGATTCCACCGTTTCTGGAAAAAGCATACCTGGAAAGCTGTGGAAGCCGTTTTCCAAATGAAATCTGATCAGGAGCCCATATAGAAGAGATGATTAGCTGGGCATTGTGGTGCACATCTGAGTCCCACCCAGCTGGTCAGGAGGCTGAGTCTGAGGTTGCAATGAGCTATAATGATGACACTGCACTCTAGCCCGAGCAACAGACAGAGACCCTGTCTCAAAAAAAAAAGAAAAATAGAGATGGAAGTGAAGCTGCTCAGGTTGAAAAGGGGATCCTCTTCAGCCTGTCCCCTTGGAATCTCTGAGGAATGTTGAAGGCTTACAGAGCACTATTCCAGCTTCATTACCCCAGGTGGACTTATCAGAAACCTCAAATTGGACATTTCGATGGGAAGGATGCTCTGGTTAGGGACGATTATCATCTGTCCCTTACAAAAGAAGTTTATAAAGGATATTGGAAGCCATTACCTCAAGGACTAAGCACACTCAAGGATCCCAAGATTAAAAAGAATTATTCATCACATGTTCATTATTCTGCTGCATTCATGCAGAAGAGTGAATTCCATGCAGTTTCGTGTTATCTCAATGGATTATTGCTACTTCTTTTACCTTTGTGGGATGAGAGGGCGTCTGTGCATGCATAGACAAATGTCCATAAGGCCAGTAAGTGACCACGTGAAAGACTTAGAAAAAAGAAAATATCTCCTTTTCAATTTACAAAACATTTTACAAATTATTACTTAAAGATTATCACCTTTTAAAATTTTATTTTCAAATGTATAGTATTTTAGTGCTAGGAAAAGAAAAAGAAGATATTAGTATCAAGGGCCTCTGGCACAATAGGGGAAGAAAAGGAAAAAGAAAAATATCCAGGGAAGTTTTTTGGTGTTCTTGGAAGTGACTTTCATGTCCTGAAAGATTGTTCAAGGTCTTCTCTACATTTCTTTACATTTTAAATTACAACTTAGAAAGCTTTATTTTTTCTTGAGATTTCAACTTATAAATCTTTATTAGTGCAGTTACAAATCTAGAAGAGTTCAATAATCACTTTTGAATTTTTATAACTTAATCTTTTAATCATTTAAAATTGCATTTTATAATTTTTATATATTTAAATTTAAGTGCTCTAATTGGTTATAAAACAAACTTTATTATATACTCACATAATTCTTATACATCTAATTAAATTTACATAAATGGTTAAACTTAAGTTCTTTTAATTATCCCATTATTTCTTATAATGCAAGTAAAATTATCTTATTCCTCTGAGGTCTAAATCAATTATTTCAATTAACTTTCTAAATTGGAATGTCAACTTGTTAAATATCTTAAAATGTCAAATTCTTAAATATTGCAAGCACTAAAAATACTGTAAACCAAATTATTCTAAACAACATAAAAATAAAAATGATTTGGTTTTATTTTATCATTTTTATATTTAATTGTAAATATTTTCAAAGAGGAAATAATTATGTCAGCCCAAAATGTAGTTGATGTTTTTGCCCCAGTGCACTGAAGTTCCTAGTTTTGCACAGAAACTCCTGTCCAGACAATAGAATTTGGTCCTTTTGCTTGATTCTAATGGGTCACACGAAGCTTGAGCCCCACCATTAGTGGCTATAACAGGGTTCCATAACTTTCAAAAAGGGTGGGTGTCATAGACCATGTCCCTGAGTTTAAATCATATTATTACCTAATTCTTCTCTTTATATTGGAACTCTATTATTCCATTGAAATTATAACTAACTCTTGCATTTCTTTGGCTTTCCTAAGATATAAATGTCATTTTATTTAATTCTGATTGTCTTGAGGCTCAGTCTAATTAGTCACAAATAAAATCATCCTGATGAGAAATAGTAAAGAAAAGTTTTAGAGGACTGAAAATAATGAAATAGAAAACCATTTCAGTGAAACTCTGGAATTAAATACAATTTTATAGAGATGCCCTGAGCCCTAATAATACAATCACAGATGAAGGAAATAACTTTAGTTAAACGGGCACTGTTTAAGGCCATTTAAACTGGGGCGGGCGTATGGTCTAGAGGGATTGCAAACACGGGACTAAAGGGTAAGGAAAAACAAGGTTTAATTCTGGATGTGCCATCAACTCCCAGAAACTCAGTTTTGTCAACACTGCTAAATATTTAGCTACATAAATTTATAGCTCTGTCACCTGAGCCCGATTAAACCCAAAGCGGAAAGTCCCCTGGATTGTTATTAGAAAATCCAGGTCACTATTTGGAGTACAGAACGTTCTGATTTTCGCCACAGACTGATTTCATTAGAAAGTGCACATTGTATGTATTTAATGTATCCATTCATCTTATTTATCTACATAGCTATGTATATTAGCTACTGTTCTTACCCCAAATAATCAGCGGCTTAACCCAGCACAGGTTTAATTCACAGTCATGTCATAGAATAGTCCAACATAGTCTGGGGAGGGGTTGGCCTCTCCTCCACACTGTCCTTCAAGAACCCACATTTCTTATGTCGAATGTCCTCTATGGAGTCCTCTGAGTTCTGGCCAGCAGATGGGGGTAAGGACATAACATGGAGAACTCTGGGAGAGGTCTTGTGGGCCACCTGACTTCTCCCTGCCTCCTAGTGGCCAGAACTCAGCCACATGGCCCCACCTACCTGGAAGACCGTCTGCTGGACCCAGGAGGAAAATAGAAACAGCATGGTGAACACCTAGCCAGTCTCTGCCACATTATATCATAGCTATAGATTAATACTTAGTGTTTGTTCAGTAATAATTAAATCAAATAGACAAACAATTATAATCAAAATACAAATTGATGTGGCCGAAAAATAGTTGGTATAATTTGACCATGCACGAAGGTCAAACCGCAGCAAGAAAAGCAACGATGTTCATACTCCTTTATCACTTAACTTCTGGTCCACTACATTTTTCCAGCTTCTTATAAGTTGAGACTATCTGTAACATTGAAAGCTTGTCAAAGTGATTGGGGTTTTTTTTGTTTGTTTTTTAAAGAAGACAGTTACGGTTGAATTTTCAAACAGAAAATTTTTGCCAGATCACAGTGACTACTTGATAAGAGCTCATCTTTATATAATGCTCATTTTATGAAGTGTGGGTTTCCTAAGAAAGGAAACAATTTACTATGACTCCTGTTTTAGGAATAAAACATGTGTAGCAGTGGGTAGAATACAGGAGTGAGAGATGGAAGACATGAAGGCAACCGCAGTTGTCTGGGCAGGGAACACTGCAGGTCTGAATCAGGGCTGGAAATGGGGAGAGGAAGGATGGGGGAGGTCAGGAGAGACATTCTGAGGTGACGAAGGAGCCATCGCGAGGTTTCCATTACAAAACACTAGGAGGATAGCACTGCAGACTGGGTTGGGGAGCTCTGGAGGAGAACTGGATTGAAAGGATAAGGTTTCGTTTTAAACACATTGGTGTTTTTTTTTGTTTTGTTTTGTTTTGTTTTGTTTTTGAGACAGGGTTTTGCTCTGTCACCTGGGCTAGAGTGCAGTGACATCATCATAGCTCACAGCAACCTCAAACTCCTGGGCTCAAGCAATCCTCCTGCCTCAGCCTCCAGAGTAGCTGAGTCCTACAGGTGTGCACCACCATGCCTGGCTTATTTTTCTGTTTTTTGTAGAGACAGGGTCTTGCTCTTGCTCAGGCTGGTCCCAAACTCCTGGCTTCAAGTGATCCTCCTGCCTAGGCCTCCCAAAGTTCCGGGATTATAGGCATGAGCCACTGCACCCAGCCTTAAATGTGCTGATTTTGAGGTATCACTGTAACGGAGATAAGTGATAAGAAGCATGGGTTTGGGGCCAGTAAGACTTGGTTTTCAGTCTCTAGTGTACCACTTGTTAGCTCTGAGACCTTGGACAGACTAGTTAACCTCTATAAACTAATTCATAAAATGGGGATAATAAGACCTATCTCAAACAGATGTTATGAGAGTTAAACATCTATTTCCCTCATTAGAATGTAAGGTTTGTGAGTCTAAAAACCTCTTTCTTACTCATTGTCATATTCGTAGCACACGCTAGGCTCCCAATATCAGTTAGTTTTAAGATAGTTTAATGACAGTTTACTATTATTATTATCCATATAAATATATCTAGTAGGCAGCCAATAATTAGAGCTTATAATTCAGGTGTCATGCACCCCTGAGGCCTACACGAGAGGGGCCCCTGTCCTGGGCCTGGGTTTCAGAGCAATGCTATTCATGAGGCGGTCCTGGGACCAGTTAGTCCACAAATGCCTTGTTACTGGATCACATGGGATAAGTATAGAAACTGAGAGTAAGAACTTAGGAACTTCTGTGCCAATTTGGCATTGGCATATCACCTCATTAAATGGGATATAGATCAGTTAGGGTATGGTCAAATCGAGTAGCGAGTCACACGGAATGCAGATTGCTTACTACTGTGGACAAAAGGACCACTTTTCAGCACGTGATATTTTAAGATTAGTCCCCTATAACCTAAAAGTGTGTAAAAAATAAATGAAAGCATTTCTTTTTTAAGGTTTTATTAAAATTATTTTTCAATTGACAAAATTCTATATAGTTAATTGAAGACATTATTTTTATAACATAATTTTTATCATTTTTTATTTTAATCGAGCCAGTTTTAAAAAATACATTTATATAGTTTAATCCAATAGCTCAGGTAAGGCAATAAATGTTATATCATTTGTTTTTAACTGTCATTTACTAGTTGAGAAACAAGATTTACAGGACTTCTTTTTCAAGAATTGACACACATTTCAAACTGTGCCAATGGTAGTAGACCAAATGATGACAATGGAAGTTGATTATGAAGAAATGACTGGAAGAGTTTGTACTTGTTTTATTCAGCAGTATAATCCCTCATGTACTGAGTTCAATTTGTAGCCATAATTGACAATAAAGTGCTAAAACTATAGTGTATCATCCCTAGAAATATACCGACTAATGAAGCAATGAAACCATTAAAACGTAGGTGACATTTGCCTACCAAATGAAAAAAAATAAGTGCAAAATCAAAAGAATTCTTTGAAAGAAAGAGTATTGAATTTAAAACATGACAGTAACAGATGTTAACAATTTCACATAATAGCAGGTTTGCAGGCTTCTTATAAAGTAGTATTCGTATTCGGGTTGCTAAGATCAATCATATATACAGTTGCCAAGACATGAATGCATTGAAGATGTTGGCTTAAAAATGTTGGGTGGCGAGGGAAGTAGCTCAAATGCTGTTTTCCAGTGAAGCTATAATTCGACCTATTTGGGAATTGGCTGATAATATGGAAGGCTAACTCATAGGAAAAAAAATGAAACTAGCAAAGTATTTGTTATTGCAACTAGATAGATGCACAGATACTGTTATGGCCATCCTTTTAGTATGTGCACGATTTAAATATGATTGCTATAGGAAGAAATAGTTCTTTTATTTTCTTTGCCTTATGGCCAATAAACACAACTGTGAGCTATATAAAGCTATAAAGGATTACATTGTCCATAAACATGTCTGGAGTTTAGGATTTTGTGTAGGATTATATTCTGATGGCACAGCTGCCGTGACGGGAAAACATTCTGGGTTAGTTACCCAGTTTAAGGAACTGTGCCGGGATGTAGATCGACATAGCACTTCTCTCATCAAGAAGAAATCAGCTGAACATAGGAAATTCATGGATCTGAAATTCCTTTCTTTCTTAGAAAGATAATTTAAATTTTATTATAATTTTAGAGAGTAAATGGTTGAAACTGGCTTCTGATGAAGGATTGGAGATGGATTTTGCTCCATTTTATATAACTATTTGAAAGGAATAATCTGAGCTTGCTGACATTACTCTGAAATATCTTCTGTTCGGTCAAAATACCCCTGTGAGCCTGGTTTCTCTACAAAGCATGGAAACGGGTTAGATATACGTTGCTCCCTACAAGTGATACGTTATTATCAACCCAACCAAGATTAGACAATTACCAGGCAAGCTCATTTGTCGTATTAAAACCCTTAAATGTTGATGGGAATGGTGGTGTTCACAGCATGCCTGTAAGCATCTAATACTGGGGAATCCTGTTTCTTTCATAAATTTTTGTTTAGTTATGACCACAGAACAATCAAAAGTTATGAAGGTGGTAGTAACCGCCAATGTTAACCATCTGTACACATATTTTCAAGAACAGCGTGTTGATTTTGTAACTATTTTCCTCTTTTATGTTTATTTTTATTATATTTATTGAAATGTAATTTTATGTCTAACAATCTAATAATAATGAATCTAACAATAAAAACATGAATTTGTATTTTGTGTGTCTTTGTTTTTATTTCACTTTTCTAGTAATTCATTTTTATTGTGGTAACAGAAGTGTTGATATGTAAATGAGAAGAAGGGAGAAAGCTCTCTCATGACAAATTGAGAAATGCTGCTTAAAGGGACAGTCTGGCATCAGGGGTCCATGAGACCAAGGGAATGTGCTTACCCAGAGCCCACAGTCATAGTTCCCAAAGGATCCCAGCCACAAGGGCCATGAGCCTGCCCCCAGGGCCCACACAAGCTTCTTCCCTGGGAGCGCAAACCGAGGGTGAACACTGTCAGCAGTGCGCGAAGCCCAAAGCCTCACGTGTTTGCTGGGGGTGTGGGTAGAGCTTGCTGGAGGCTGTGTGTGCACAAGGCGCCGCACACTATACAGTGGAAAAGAAGGGGGCAGTCCAGAGGGTAGGGGCCAGCTTGTTCAGTGCCACCATGTTCCAGCATGAAGTACATAGAATCCAAGAATTTAATCCAGATTGTTAAGAAGATGTATTTGTCAAGGCAGGATAATATAATGTAGTTAACAGTTGATAGCTTCCTTTGTAACTTTAAAAGTTTCAAACATTTGGAACATGGACCCCCATTTCGTTCTTTTGTCTGGGCCCCACAAACATTAGGCGAGAACCTGTCCAGGAGTTACATCAAAGCGGGAGCCATAGATTGAGCAGTCAGCATGGAGGGGATATTTGAAGGTGAGGGGGAGACAGTAGAGATAAAGAGAGCAGTTCCTACATTCAGACTGCCTGGTTTGAATCCCAGATGAGCTACCTACTAGCTGTAGAACTTAAGGCTATCTTTCTGTACCTTGATTTTTCTCAT
>RJWJ010029559.1:0-20522 GCA_004363605.1 Indri indri
TTAAAGTTTACTAAGTAATACAATATTATTTTTCGAGGTGGTTGTGACAATTTTACTCCAACTAGCATTGAATGACAGTTCATTTGCTTTACATCCTTAGCAACATGATTTTTACTGACTTTTTTAATGCTTGCCAATTAATCGGTGTGAAATGCCATCATATTTTAGTTTAATTTGTATTTCAGTAATTACCAGTGAGGCAGAGCATCTTTTCAAATATTTGTGTGTCTTTGGTATTTTCTTGCCTGACAAATATTAGTTGCTTTTGAATTATTTATTTTTCTCTATTGATTCATATTAGTTCCCCTTTATATTTTAGATATTTATGTTTATTTTCAAATATCTTTTCACCATCTTTATGCTTTCTTTTATTTATTTCCCTGTTTTCTAAATATAGTATCCTAGTGCTATCACATGCAGTTATTTTGCTTTTTAGAATTATCTTGCTAAAATGGACATGTAAAGCAGCTCAATCCGAAGGCATACACTCTAAAGAATACTGCTTACATAGATAATAAAAATAAACCATAATAACAGGAATTCTGATAATGCATCAATAGATGTACAAAGCTATGAAATATTGGATCGTGGCACTGAACATTAAAGCAGAAACCTAAGAGAATTTGAGGAACCAGTAAACTTTGAAAATTCACACTTCATTTTATCAGAATTTACCAGATACCACAATTTACCCAAGCTGTCAGGAACCAAAGCAACTGTTTTCATGTCCAGAAATACAATCTCATTAAAATATTGTTTCATTATATTTAGTGGGGTATAATTTACAGACAAGAAAATAAATGTGTTTAAACTTTACAGTTTGATGAGTTTTGACAACTGTACACATCCATGAAACCACTCCCACTACAATAAACCTATCACAAATTTTCTCCACCCCAAAATGTTTCCTCATGCCTCCAACCAACGACACCCCCAAAGAATTAACCATGGTTCTGATTTCTATCACTCTAGATCAGATTCAACCACTATAGAGTTTTACATAAGTGGACCCTTGCGGAGTACATCCTTATATGTCGGTCTTACTTTGATGGATATAATGTTTGTGAGATTCGTTTATATAGTTGCATGTATCAACAGTTTGTTGTGTTCCTTTTTATAGCTGAACAGTGTCCCATTATATGAACATACAACAACTTGTTTTTATGTGTTCACCTGTCAATGGAAACTTGGGTGTTTCTGGTTTTGGCATATTATATGTAAAGCTTCTGTGGACATCTGTTTACACATCTTAGTGTAGACATAGGTTTTCGTTTCTCCTGAGCAAATTATTATGACATTTATGGGTTATATGTATAATCTGAGAGATCAGAATAGATGCCCCTTTATCAACCAAGACGGACCCTAAGGTTAAGGAAACAAAAGTTACCTGTGGGTTGAGGGTCTGGGGCCCAGCTGGCGTGGCAAACTTCTAAATTCCTATGGCTACAAGAAAAAAAAAAACACACTCTTGCTAAACTCTCTAACAATAGGAGCTATCAGGCACATTAGGAGACCCCTCGTAACTCTGATTTACAACCCAGACCACTACAATTCTGACTCGACAGAGGATGGGCATTACAAGCATTCTTTTCTGATAAGCAACCGCAGTCCTTAAGCCAGTTTCACTCAGTTCATAGAGACTGAGCACAAACTATCTTGGTGTCCTACAATTCACCTTTTGATGTAAAGAGCCAAATTCCGCCTCATTTTAATGCTAAATCCTACCCCCAAAGGAACATGAGATGTATGTTACATGTATGTTTACCCATTGCACATGCGCTCAGCTTCCCTCATGAATATGTGTAGCTGTCCCCCCAAATCTGCTGAATATGTATGACTCTGTTGTGGAATACAGATCCTGTGAGGCATAAAACCCAACTCGTCCTTTCCCTCTTCGAAGAGGTAGTCCACACTGGAGGCTATTTCTTTCCAGTTTGCAAAATGATATTGCCAATAAAGCTCTCCTTTCTACTATTTAGCCATCCTGGTGGTCTTTCGGGCAAAATACAGGAGGTATCTGTTTCATATTATAAGAAATTCACAAAGGAATTGTTTATAAAGTGGTTGCAATGTTTTATATTCCTGCAAGAACTGATGTGTTCCACATCATTTTTAACATCTGATAGTGTCAGACTTTCATTTTTCAGATGTATAGCATTATCTCATTATAATATTTTCTAATTTCCCTGCACATTTCTTCTTTGACCAATGGGTTATTTAAAAGTGTATTACTTATAGTTGGAGATTTTCAAAGTATCTTATCATTAGTGACTTCTAACTAAATGCCATTGTATTCTGGTAACATAATTTTTTAAGTTAATTTTTTATTAATATTATTTTTGATTGACAAATCACAATTGTGTACATTTATGGATTACAATGTGATGTTTTGATATATGTATTCAATATAGAATGATTTATTCAAGCTAAATAACATATCCATCACCTCACCTAGCTATCATTTTTTATGGTGAGACATTTGAAATTTACTGTCTTCGTTTCGTTAAAATATACATTGTTACTGACTATAGTAACTCTGTAGAGTAATAGTTCACAAAACCTATTCCTCCTATATATCTGAAATTTTATACCCTTTGATCAATAACTCTTCATTCTCTCCCCCTTTCACATCTCCCAATCCCTAGTAATCACAATTATGTTGTGCTCCCTGCTTCTATGAGTTCAGCTTTTTAGATTCCATATATGAGAATATACTATATTTGTCTTTCTGTGCTTAGCTTATTTCACTTAGCCAATGTCCTTCAGATACATCCATGCTTTTGCAAATCATAGGATTTCTACCTTTTTAAATCTTAAATAGTATTCCATTATGTATATATACCACAATTTTTTTATCCATTTATCTGTCGATGGGCACTTAGGTTGGTTCCATATCTTGGGTATTTTGAATAATGTTGCAAAGATGTGAGAGTGCAGATAACCTTTCAACATATTTATTTCAATTCCTTTAGCTATATACACAGTAGTGGGAGGGCTAGATCATATGGTAGTTTTATTTTTAGTTTTTTGAGAAACCTCCATACAGTTTTCCATAATGGCTATACTAATTTACATTACTACCAACAATGGATAAGAGTTCCCTTTTCTCCACATACTCACCAACATTTTTATCTTTCATGTTTTTGATAAAAGCCATCTAACAGGAGTGAGGTGATTAAAATCATTTGCATTTTTTAATGACTAGTGATGCTGAGCATTTTTTCATGTACCTTTTAGCCATTTTAATGTCTTCTTTTGAGAAATATCTGTTCAGCTCCTTTGCTCATTTTAATTGGTTTGTTTTCTTGCTATCGAGTTGAGTTCCTTATATATTTTAGATATTATCCTCTTATCAGGTGTTTGCTTTTCAAATATTTTCTACCGTACGTTGTCTCTTCACCTTGTTAATTGTTTCCTTTACTGTGCAGAAGTTTTTTAGTTTGATGCAATCCCATTTGTCTATTTTTGCTTTTCTTGTCCGTGCTTTCAGTGCCATAGCCAAAAAATTGTTGTACAGACCAATCCCTGCTCATGAGCATAGTCTTTCCTCTTAAGGCACAGCCTTTTTGGATGCCTCTGCTGGATGCTAGGGGTATCAGCATAGTTTTAAGCAGATCTTTCTTCTCTAGATGTGCAGGAATTCCAAAGTTCCCCAGCCCTGAAGGACCTCTACTACCATTGCTCTGTTAAAAATCCCACAGCAGCCACACTATAAGCCTTAGGTAGTCTAATCTTGTGTATTTGCACCCCACCTTTCATTCAAGGATGTATAGGGGATGTTCATGTAGACACGGAGTCTACCTTTCACAGCACTCTCTTCTCTGATAAGTTACTGTACAGATTTTAGACACTCCAGTTACTCTGAATTCTTATCACTGTCTCTTTAATTCAGATTAACTACTTCCTGTGCTTTGTTTGGACTCCAGCTCATACATCTGCTTGGATAATAGTGCATAGTTAAGAAGTGATACTTATTTTAACAGCTCATTAAAGTCTTAAGACAACACTATACATTAGATATTATTAACTCCATTTGAGAAATGCAGCAACTGAGGCTCAAAGAGTTTAAACTACTTTCCATAAATCACAGAAAATGGCTCTTCCCATTAAAATATATGAGATAATATATATGTGCAATATATAAAAGACATTTCAGCAGATTTAGTTGAGGATACTAACGGAGGTGGAGCTTTCTTATGTACCTAAAATCATCTCCATCCTGAGTGCAGCAAAAAAAAATTATCTTTTTAATTTTATGTAGTATTGTTCTGTAGGCATTCCAAAATATAGAAGAAATTTTTGAACTCTGAAGCAATTAAGGATATTAACTTTTGTCACATTTAATTACTGGAATAATCACTGAAATTACTCGAGTTAGCAAAATAAATGCTGGGCATCTAAATAAGTATATATGGTATACATAGCCACATTGAATATTTAATAAAGTTATGCAATAGTTTCTTTTCAGAAAAATAATGCTGATTGAGTGACAGGTGAACAGCAGAATAGGAATAATTGGGAAAATATTTCAGTTCTATGAAGAATCATTTTAAAAATACAAAATATGATATTCAGTAAATGTGAATTGGAATGGTTTACTATGTTCTAGAGAAAACACATCAGTGGTATTCTCTTAAAAAATACTTCCACTACTTTTACGAAAGTTTAAGATTTGACATTCAGTGTTTTTCATTATGATAAAATCAACTTTATTAAGAGCCATTTTAATGATTGCATATGTAGATATATTTAAGATGTGGTGGAAGGTGGGAGTTTGGTTGGGGGGAGTCAGGATGTTGTGATTGAAATTAAGCCTAAGCTATTTAGTACCTGGTCCTTTACAGAAAAACTTTGATAACCAAGAAATGAATCTGTCCCCCAAAGAACTCCTGAGTCCCTAAATTATTTGTAGCTTTAATCTATCCAAAATTGGAGTGATCAAAATATAACATTTTTAAAATATAGTGCGTACTCCTGCATATGTTAAGGAGGCAATGAGACTTATAAATGTTAACATGAGATTTAAGCTCTACAGATAGACCCGTTGCATAGAAAAGGAGGACTTGTACTGACACCTGATTTTTGATGTATGGCTAACTTCAATGCTCATAATGTTCTAAGATCAGAAGAGAGCAGATATACTCTGAGATCTTTGACTCCTTATGAATAAGGTTTATGTCCCAAAGGCGTATTTTATCTAGTTCTATTGAGACTATATAGTTAATATAGAAACAATAATTTGAGAAATCTAAGACCAGATAATCCGTGTGCTTGTGATGACTTATTCTCATCAGAAAAAATGATTAATATATTTGTTAATGTGGAGGTTAAATTTCTCACAGTCCTAATACACCTACTCCAATTATGCTACTAAAACTTCCATATAACACACACTGAAATGTGGGAAAAAGGTATTCCAGAGTTACCAAAATTGCTATTTCACACAGTACAATGCCAAGATATTTAGGAATAATCAGTGATTAGAGATTAACTTGCCAATGATGGTGAATGCGGCATTTTTATGGTTTTAAAGATAAATTTCTAGGTTGGATAATATAATAATAGTGAATTCCCCTATATCTTCCCTGTTTTTAGCCTTGCTTAAGTCACACATTTCTTTGAAAATCTGACAAGAACTATTACCTCTCCAGGGAAAGAAATATATAAATGAACATATTTTGTACACAACTTCATGGCCTTCACACACTCCATTAACTCCATCATGAGACTAAGACCATGTTAAAAGCACTGCTTTGGAATAAGTGTCAACAGGAGGAAAGCAGAATCAAAAATGAAGACCACCATGAAATGGAAGGGTATTTTGTTCTACTTAAACTTGAAACCAGATATTTTGCAAAGAGATAGCAAATCTGTATTATATAATATTTCTTTTCCCTATGATATTCCAGACAAAAAACTGTAAATTGTATTTTTCATTACCCATGGACCAGGTTGTGCTCTTGTTATCTACTGATAAATGTTTAACCGAAAATGAAGTGTGTTGTTGTGTAACAATCTGTTGGGAAAAACAATCCACCATGTTCACCTCTGTACATTCCCACTGGGTATACCAAAAATACAAATCCTTAATTACTCCTTACCTGGACCATTTCTTGGGGTTGTGTTCACACAAAGAAACCCTGAGTATGATGTAATATCTCCTCCCAAACAAAGAGCAGATTTGCTTCTGTTTTCTATAAAAGTGTTGATTTTTCCAATCTTGGTATTACTCTAATGTAACAAAACCCACTGCATATATAGGCATTCATCATGGGGCCTCTGGGTTGCCGCAGTGGGACATCGGGGGCATAGAGATACTACACAAACGAACATGAAGTTCTGATGACTCCTTTTGCTGTGAGTAATAAAGCTCTTTGTCTCTGACTCATGTCTTCAATCAACTTGTTAGCTTTCAAGTAGCATATAATCTCAGCCTCTGCAGTTGTTGACACAAACTACCCCGAAACATGGTGGCTAAAAGAATGATCTTTTCTTACAGCTAATGGTTTTTTTGTGTTAGGAATTCTGACATTGCTTAGCTTAGTGATTCATTTGCTCCACATTATGTCAATTGGGACCATTCAGTGACATTCAGCTGATGGCTGAATAGGTATGGAAGATCCAAGACAGCTTTATTCACTTGCCTGATGCCTTGACAGTGACATTGAGAAGACTGCACTCTGCTGAGAATCTCTTTTCTGCAGTTCCGGGGTATCCTCGCATGATCTCTACAGCAGAGCAGTCACAGATAAGCAGATTTCTTACATAAGCTGATGTGCAGGACTTCAAAAGTAAGTGTTCCCGGGAGTAACATCAACAAGATTATCAAAAGGAAGCCCTGGACTCTTTTTCCTCCCATGGACACACCGATTCAACAGCAATACACAGGTCAATTCTTTTTGTAAGAAATTCAGAAACTAGTTGAGAGGCTCCTGCACTATCGATGAGTGTGAAACCACCCACATTGAAACCAGTAGGAAAATTGGAGAAATCCTCATGCTACAATCCCCATCCCTAGCACAGCACCATGCAATTAGGAGGAAATCCCCAGCTCCCGTCTTCATCCTGGGGAGGGAAAACTTGGACAAGGGGTGTTGGTCAGCAAAATGGTAGAATAAGAGATCTTAGGTACAACCCCCTCAACAGAAAGTTCAACTAACAACTGTCCAAGAACCAGAACATCCTTTTGAAAACCTCAATACACAGAAACAAGCCTGAGACACCCACACGGTCCACAGAACTGCACAAAATCTGAATTTGATGTTTAAGAGGAATGATCTTACTCTGATCACACCACTCCTCCCTCTCCCCAAGTCAGCACAACATCAGAGAAGATTCCCTGAGCCCATGGTTTCTACAAGGGGAAAAAAGGACTGGAGACAGTCATCTAGCATCTCTTGCACTCCAAGATGCTTCACAGGAAGCCCATTCTGATGTCACCTCATGAAGAACCCTAGGTCAACAGCAGACCTAGACCACTGAAGTTAAAGATATAATTTTTGAGGTCATAGTGACCAGCACACAAATATCTCTATGTTCCTGCCAGCTGTGGTACCAGATTGGAGAAACCAACCAACTTCATAGCTCACCCACAAAGCTGAGCTGGTTGCCTTAAAAAACACAGGGACAAGGTCAATCTAGTTTGAGTCTCCAGGTGGCTAGTCTCCACACCCAGCCTCAGAGCCCAATGCAATGACCCACCCAAGCAGGAAGACTCCCACCTCTGTGCATTTCAAAGATGTGAAGGGGTTATTCTGGCTTGACCTGGGAAGTCAAATAGCAGCTCCACTTAGCCAAAAAGCCCACTTGAAAACCTCACCCTGGCAGGAAGACTCCCACCTCTGCACATTTCAGAGAAGCAAAGAGGCTAGACCAGATTGACCGGAGAAGTCAAGCAGCAGTTTTATTTAGCCAAAAAGTTCACTCAACAAACCTTCATAGGCAGGGAGACTTCCACCTCCATACATTCTGGAGAAGCAAAAGGGCTAGACCAGCTTTCCCTGGGAGGCCAGCCACTCAGCTCAGCCAAAAGCCCACCCCATTGCTCCACACTGACAGGGAGGCAATTCTCAATCATGCAATTCTAAGGACCAGAATTGGTCCTGATCATCCCAAACAGCATCTCCAGCTAAACTAGGAATCAGGACTGCAGCCCTGCCTAACTGCAGAACCCAAACAGTGGAAATGTATCCTGTGACCAGTCTGAATAGAAGACATCACAACTAGACAACTCACAATAGACTTCGCCAGTATGGAGTTATCACCAGCTGGTCCTTCCAGAATCACAGGCCAGACTAAATAGTGAAGGTTTATACCTACCAAAGAACACCTGTAAAGGCCAGAAGAGGAGGTCATCTCCTCAAATCCACAAACAACAATGAAAGGACACAAGGATTATGAAGAATCAGGAAATCATGCCACCTCCAAAAGAAACCAATAAATCTTCAATGATGTACTCAAAAGAAATGAAGAACTATGTAATTCAAAGCATACCACTACAGAAAACCATCCAAGTACAAATGAAAACAGCAAAAGAGGAAGAAAGAAATTAAGTATCTAAAAAATAATCAGAAACAACTAACAAAATGGCAATATTAATTCTGTGTCTATTAATAATTACCTTGAATGCAAATGGATTAAATTATCCCATAAAAAGACATAAAGGGACTGAATGGATAAAACAAGGCCCAGTTATATGCTTCCTACAAAAGACTCACATAACATAAAAGTGAAAGGACAAAAAAATGTTCCATGCTAATGAAAACCAAAAGAGAGCAAGAATAGCTATTCTCATATCAGATAATATAGACTTTAAATCAAAAGCTGAAAAGAGATAAAGAAGGCTATTACGTAATGATAAAGATTTCAGCTCATCAAGAGATATAACAATTGAAAATATATGTGCACCCAACATTGGAGCCCCAAAATATATAAAACAAATATTAAGGAATCTGAAGGGAGAGATAGATTTACACACATAGGCTGAAAGTGAAGGGATGAAAAAAGATATTTCTTAGAAATGATAAGTCAAAAAGAATAGAGCAGCTACACTTATATCAGACAAAAGAGACTTTAAGTTAAAAACTGTCACAAGAGACAAAGAAAGATACGATATAATGATAAAAATGTCTATTCAACAGGAAGATATAGTGTGACAGATATATATGTACCCAACATCAGAGCATCTACATGGACAAAACAAACATTGAAATATCTGAAGGAAGAAATAGGTAACAGTACAATAATAGCAAGAAATTTCAAAACCCCACTTTCAATATGGAATAGAACCTCCAGACAGAAAATCAATAAGGTAACAACATATTTTAACAATGCTACAGACAAAATGGACCTGACAGACATACATAGAACACTCCGTCAGCAACAGCAGCATACATATTTTCCTCAAGTACACATCAAACATTCTCCAAAGTAGATTACATGTTAGGTCACAAAGCAAGTCTAAACAAATTTAAGATTAGGATCACGCCAAGTATTTTTTTCTAACCACAATGAATGAAACTAGAAATCTATAGCAGAAGGGAAAATGGTAAAACTCACAAACACATGGAAATTAAATATATTCCTGGATAACCAATGAGTCAAAGAAGAAATCAAAAGGTAAATTAGAAAATATCTTGAGACAAATGAAAACACAACAGTATGCCAAAATTTGTAGGATGCAACATATACAGTACTAAGAAGGAAGATGATAATGATAAACACCTACATTGAAAAAGAAGAAACATATCAAATAAAAAAACTTAATTTTACATCTAAAGGAGCTAAAAAAAAAGAACAAACTAAGCTCAAAATTAGAAGACCCCAAATGTAATCACAGCAACAACAAAACTAAATAAATGGGACCTGATCAAATTAAAAAGCTTCTGCACAGCCAAGGAAACTATCATGAGAGCAAACAGACAACCTACAAAATGGGAGCAGGCATTCACATGCTACACATTCGATAAAGGGCTGATAACTAGAATCTATATAGAACTCAGGAAAATCAGCAAGAAAAAAATGAAACAACCCCATTAAAAAGTGGACAAAGGACATGAACAGAAACTTTTCAAAAGAAGCCAGATTAATGGCCAAAAAACACATGAAAAATGCTCAAAATCTCTAATCATCCAGGAAATGCAAATGTAAATCAAAACCACAATGAGATATCACCTGACTCCAGTGAGAATGGCTTTTATCAAAAAGTCCCAAAACAATGAATGTTGGCCTGGTTGCGGAGAGCTAGGAACATGCATACACTGCTGGTGGGACTGCAAACTAGTACAACCTCTGTGGAAAGCTATATGGCGATACCCCAAAGAGATACAAGTAGAGCTACCATTTGATCCATGAATCCCATTACTGGGCATCTACCCAAAGGAAAAAAAGACCTTCTATAAAAAAGACATCTGCACTTGAATGTTTATAGCAGCACAATTCACAATTCCAAAGATATCGAAACAACCCAAGTGCCCATCAATACATGAGTGGATTAAAAAATGTGGTATATGTATACCATGGAGTTCTATTCAGCCACAACAAACAATGGTGATCTAGCACCCTTTGTATTAGAGCTGGAGCCCATTCTACTAAGTGAAGTATCTCAAGAATAGAAAAACAAGCACCACATGTACTCGCCATCAAATTGGTATTAACTGATCAACACTTAAGTGCACATATAGTAATAGCATTCATTGGGAGTCAGGCAGATGGGAGTGGGGAGGAGGGGATGGGTACATTCACACCTAATGGGTGCGGTGCATACTGTCTGGGGGATCGACACGCTTGAAGTTCTCACTTGGGTGGGACAAAGTCAATATATGTAACCTAAACATTTGTACCCCTGCAATATGCTGAAATTTAAAAAAAAGTTAGCAGAAAGAAGGAAATAATAAAGATTAAAGCAGAAATTAATGCATCAAACTAAAAGGCTCTGCATAGCAAAGCATCAGCAGAATGAAAATTGGGAAAAATGTTTCTAAACCATATATCTGATAAGGGGTTAATTTCAAAATACATAAGGAAATCCTACAAGTCAATAGCAAAAAAGCAAATAACCCAAGTAAAAAATGGGCTTAGGACTTGAATAGGCATTTTTCCAAAGATGACATACAAATGGCCAACAGGTATATAAAAAGGTGATCAGCATCACCAATAATTAGGGAAATGCAAATCAAAATCACAATGAGATATCACTTCATACCTCTTAGGATGACTATTGTAAAAAAAAAAAAGGAAGTATTGGCAAAGTTGTAGACAAATTAAACCCTTGTACACTATTTGGAATGCAAAATGGTGCTTTCTCAGAAAATTAAAAATAGATTTCCATGTGATCCACCAATCCAACTTCTGGGTATTTATCTAAAAGTACTGAAATCAGGATTTCAGATAGATATTAGTGCTCTCATGTTTATGGCAGCACTATTCACAATAACCAAGATATGAAAACAACCCAAATATCCATCAATGGGTGAATGGATAAAGAAAATGTGGTGTATACATATGATAGAATACTATTCCATATTTAAAAAGAAGGAAATTCTACAGTATGTAACAAAATGGATGAACCTTGAGGACAATATTCTAAGTGAAATAAGCCAGTCACAGGACAAATACTGCATGATTCCTCTTATATGAAGTATCTAAAATAGTCAAAGTTATTGAAGCAGAGAGTAAAATGATGGTTGCTAGGGGCTGGGACAGGGGGAAATAGGAATATGCTAATCAGTGGGCATAAAGTTTAAAATTATGTAAGATGAATAAATTCTAGAGATCCGCTCTATAATATTGTGCAATAGTTAACAATACTTTATTATATACTTAAAAATCTTAATAGGGTAGATCTCATGTTAAGTCTTTTTCATGACAATAAAATAAAAATTTTTAGAAAAAGAGTAGGTGTTCCCAGAAACCTAGGTGGAAGCTGCAAAACTTTTTATGACCTAACCTTATAAATCCCAGAATTTCACTTCTACCAGATTCTATTAGTTAAGCCAGCTCAGTATTCAATGGAGGGGGAATTAGGCCTTAAGTTTCAATGGTAGATGTGTTAAAATTTTGGCAGTTATTTTTACACTGCGTTGGGGATCTGAAAATGATACCCCAAAATATCTCACTTTAACATGCTGAACTACCAAAGCAGCCTTAAGGTCTCTTTGACCTTCCCTCGCCCTCCTGTTTCTCAATGCTCTCTCTCCAAAGCATAGGATCAGGCTTTACTTTGGTATTCCTTTATCTACCTTAAGACTGGATCCTCCAAAGAAAACACAATTGCCTTCTATTCCCTCCCTCAAATCTTATTTCCTATTTTAGAAAAGAAGACTGAGGAATGCAACCACACCTGGACAAATTTTTCACAAAATAATGTCTGCCTCTGGGGTTCATTCAAATCCCAGAGAGAATAATTTACAAGTTAATTTCTGTTTCCTGGGTCCATTCATTCTCCCTAATAATTAGTTGTTATCCCTCAGAAGAATTACCTATATTCTCCATTTCCCCTCTCTTCGATGAAGAAGGGTATATAAACATCTGTACCTCATTGGGTTATTGGATAATCATTCTCCTGCCATTCCCCCCATGCTATGCATGTTAAATAAATTTTGTGTGCATTTCCTCCTATTAATATGTTTATTATCAGTTAATTTTCAGCTAACCTTCAGAGAGCAGAAGGGAAGCTGTCCCTTGGCCTCAATAACTGCCACAGTAGGTACTCAATAAAAATTACTTGTGTTTTTTTTCTGAGCCTATTACTTGAGTTTCTAAATATATCTGGGCTTATTATTATAAAAGGATTTTACTATGTTCTTTGACACCTGAGACTGCAAATATATCTTATTTGTATACCCTGATGAAATAAGTTTTTTATGCCTTTAAAATTTCTTAGAATATTTTACTGGGGACTTGTGATTAGATTTTGATAGAAATAAAATAAGTGTCTAATATTTAATACCATTGTTCTCTTTAATATGAGTTGTCCTTATCAATTTTAGTCAGAAGAAGACAAACTCTATTTGCATTGTTAATTGAGAAGAAATAATCCATTATTAATTCAATTTAGCATTTCATTTTCTTTGGAGAGTTTTATCTGTCAAGTTTAGTGAAAATGCCCTCAATGTTTAGAACTAAATGTGTAAGCATGATGGATAAGTCTTGGTAGTCGAAATAAGAGTCTTTGCTGGGGTTTTATCTTTTTCTGGGAATTAAATTTTTCCATGCTTAAGCCATCAATATATTTGAAAATAATGCAGCAAATTGTTTATTATTTCAGGAATAATTGTAGAGCTAATGCAGCTGTTAAAATTGGGTTGTTTTTGGCTAGAAGATAATGATTGTTTTGATTGGTATTTGGCAAATTTTTTCTGACTCAACTGGATCTATACTCAATGGAAGGCAATGGTAACAGTTTACAAAAGTCCAATTGTTTTGTTTTAAATGTCTAATGTTATAAAGCATCATTAAATGATTAAAATACTGTAAAATAAAAATAAAATCCTGATTGCCCCCTCCAACTGACTGAACAAACCCCCTTGGCCAAGGTGACCCCAGAAAAACTTTTTAAACCAAGTTTCCTCGCCATGATGAGATGGAAGTCAGTCTCACTTCAGTGCACCCTCTTCCTTATTAACATTTACTAGAATCTTTCCTAAGAGGTAAACAGAAACCAGTCCTGAAGAAACAAGGAACAAAAGACTCATTCCTTTGCTAACACTAACCAGTTGCTGGACACTATGGCTGAACTCCCCTCCTTTGTATACTCTCACAATGCCTTCCTTCCTGATAAATAACTACTGGTTCTGGGCAAATTATGGAGGCTGTGTACAAAGTGCCTTCATGTCCTCTGCTTCACATTTTGACATATAGAGCCTAATTGTAATGCATTTTAATGTGAAGTCTCCATCCCAAAGTGAACATGGAATGCATGTAAGACACATGTTTGCTTACTGTGCATGCATGTGTCCCCCCCCATGAATATCATAGCTCCTCCTGCAACCTGTTGGATAAGTGTATTTAGCCAACCCATTCAACATAAAGCTCCTGCACCAACTTTCCTTCTTTGAATTGCCTGGTTTTGATCTCAGCAGAGTCTCTTCTTCCCAAGCCTACAGGTTGCAACCCTTTTTAGGAAATAAAGCTCTCCTTTCCAAATGTACAGATTTCATGACTTTTTTGGTCAACAACACATTGTCAGATATTTAATCAGGAAAGTATATCAGTTTATGCAATAAAACCAACCTGAAAACATTCCAAGGTCTAGAATATAGCAACTAATAAAAACTTAAAAGAACTTGGAGAAATTTAAAAATACTTGCAATGTTGTGATTTATATTAAGAAATATAAATTTGATGTTTGTCTCTATTTCCTGGCACACAGCTTTGAAAATCCTTGGACTCTCTGAAGTGATAAGTACCTTTTTATATGCTAATGAAGTGACTGATGACTGTGGGCTCTTGAATAGTGTTAGGATGGGGGATGATTGCCAGGGGAACCAACCATGTGATGAGAGGGTCGAAACTTTCAGCCTAATGCCCCAATCTCCAAGGAAAGCAGTGTATCTGAAGATTGAGTTGATCACTAAAGCTAATCATTTAATTAATCATGCCTATGTAATGAAGCATACATCAAAAGCCCAAATGACAGGGTTTGGAGAGCTTCTGAGTTGCTGAACATGTGGAAGTACTAGCAAGGTGTTGCTCCTGGAGAGGACATGGAAGCTCCATGTCCTGTCCCCCATACCTGGCCCTGAATTCCTCAATATTGAATATTGAATATTCCTAAGCTGTATCTTTTTAAAATAAATGGATAATAGCAAGTAAAGTTATTTCCTGAGTTCTGTGAGCTGCTCTAGCAAATGATCGAACCTGAGGAAGGGTTGGTAGGAACCCGCAATTTATAGCCAGTCATTCAGATGTCCTGGAAGCCTGAACTTGAAGTAAGGGGAAGTCTTATGGGACTGAGCCCTTAACTTATGAGATTTTATTCTAATTCCAGGTAAATAGTGACAGAATTGAATTAAATTATAAGACTCTCACTTTGTGTCTACCAGAGAATTGATGTGCGGGGAAAAGCTCACACACCTGGTGTCAAAAGTGAAGTATTGAAGTGAGAGTAGAGTAGAAAAAGAAAACTCAGGATTTATTTTCTATTCTACAATACTAAAGTATTAAAGCATTAAGAATTTAAAGCAACCATAAGTACTGTTTAAATGATGGTAATCTGAAAACACAAAAATGAAAATATCAAAACAAAAACAAGGCTAAGCCAGACATAATGGTGTGCATCATTAAACCCAGCTACTTGGAAGGCTGAGGCAGGAGGACCTTTTGAGCCCAGGAGTTCAAGGCCAGCATGGGCAACATTAAAAAAAAAAAAAACAAAAAAACCAACAACAATAGTCTAAAATATTAAGAAAAGGCAGTAAAAGTAGAAGTCTAATACTAAGAATGCACTAAATATTTTTTTAAAAATTATTATAACTCTACAATATAACAAAAGAAATATGAAAAAAGACCATAAAACTCTAACATCAGTCTCGTTACACCAGTATTTCTCAGCCGTAACATTAATACTTAAGGGACAAGGTCTGCGGAATACCCAGAATTATTTATGCACATATTTCATGGTGACCTGAATATAATTTTGCTCATTTCTTTCTTGCTCAAGAAGGTCTGTCAGACTGTTATTATAGAAATAACATAAATTCCCCTCTATTAAAAAGAAATAAATACAGAACAAACAAAAAAATCATTGGTACTCTAATTTTCATTAGTAAAAAATTACTTTTTTTTTATTGGAGTATTTTTTTCCCCCAACATTCTTTGTCTTGCTAAGTTCTAGTCTTCCTTCAGTTCTCAGCAAGGAGTCATTTCCCCAGAGAGGGCTATCTTAATACTCCCTATTGATATTCAATTTAAATTAGGTGCTATCTAGTATTCTTTCTCATAGCATTAGATATTTCTCATAGCATTAGATATTTCTCATATTTTCATTTTTTATGGTTGTTTCTCCTTACCTGTAGAATGCAAACTCATTGAAAGCAAAGATTTTGTTTTGTTCCCTGCTATATAATCCAATCCCTTGAACAATGCCTGCCTGGCATATAATAGGCTCCCAATAAATGTTTTTTGAAGAAATGAATGAATGATGGTTTCACAAATAATTTTAATTCACAAATGGAATTGATGACAGAAAAGGGAAAAAAAGACACAACTGAAGAAAGTCAAGTTCAAAATTCATTATGTCATTATTTTACTCATTCAGTCAATAAATATTTATTAAATATATACATATATATATACATATGGCACAGTACTGGGCAACGAAACTTTGTTTTAGCCAATGTAGGCCAGGATTATCTAAAGTAAGCCTTCATCATATATATATATATGCGTGAAAAGAATAAAAAGGAATGGACACATTTATCAAGCAACGTAGGTGACTACCGCAGTTCATCCTTCTAATTTAAAATGTTTTGCTCATTATCCTTCTTTCAAGCAAATATAGTCCCTCCCTCCCTGAGGAAAACAAATAAAAATTATGCATCCCTTCAGACAAGTGAGCTCAAAGCCTAGGATCTCTGAATAATTGCCTAAGTCAGATCCCGGGATGATTACCAAAATTAAAAAGACAAATTTGCTGCTCCTCACACAATTCAACATACCCCTGTGGGGAAGGAAGATGATAATCCCAATTAACACTCCCATTACAAAAGGGAAGAATAGGAGATAAAAGACAGTCACTGGTCTATAAAAATTCTGAAATCCCAATGGGTAGCCATTCCCCGGAGATGGAAAATTTTTGTTAGGTGATGATTTAAACATAGAAAGAGGCTCCTCAGAGCCATAGATCTTGTCTCTGCCATCTAGAAGGTTATTCTTTTTCCCTCATCATCTTTGACCCCAAGTAAATTGGAAAATATGCCTTACTTGGGGGCTAGCAGGTTTTTCAGCCTACTTCTTACTCTTAGAAAGAAAGAGGTACAAAAATTATTTCAAGTCTTAAGCATTTAGATACTTTTAGTCCACAGCTATGGTTTTCTTGGCAGTGCAAATCTCTTGAAAGCACAGTAGCTCCTTAACGATTTGACTGCAGTCAACTCCATGTTCTGAGAACCCATAGTTATTTTCAAGATGTAATTCACAGAACTGATATATTTCTTTGCTCTCTTTTCTCTTATCTCTCTCTCATGATCTAAGGTTTGGAACCTTGAGCCTAGCACTTTAAACCATGCCTTTAGGTTATTTTTTTAAATTATTTTATTACTGTTATTACTTGCTTTTTTAAAAAATTTCAGCATATTACATTCTTATTCTGAGTCATTGCATACAACTGAGAGATTTTGTGGCTACCCATACCCAAGCCTGTAATAGATTTGCCTTGAGGCAATTTAAATGGGAGAAAGTGTCTACCGAATGGTTATTTTTCAAAGGCTTTCTCAATATTACCTTTTCTAGATTGAGGAATTTTGAGTTGAGAGGTAGTCATCTTTTATTTTTCCATTGCAAAAAAGATCTGGGAAGAGAGAGCGTGGAGAATTATGCACAGGCTCTTAAATGCTTCTTACCAAAAGTGCCACTTTTGATGACAGTTCATTGGCCAAAATGAATCACATCTGTATACTTAAATTTGAGAAGAAATGTGTTTAAAAGTAGAGGAGAACCAAAAATCTTTACGAACATTAGTATTGTCTGTCATGCAATACAATGTACAAGACATACCTAAGGATGTGATTAGATATCAGCTGAAAGCTATGTATGAAAACCTATGTTCTTGCAGGCTTATAGAATACAAAAATTACTAAGCTGACTTCAAGTCAGTGACCCTTTCATTTACTATCTTGGAGTTTGTAAGTTAAGCAGTGAGAAATGTATGTAGAAAGGTGATGTAAGGGAGGTAGAGTTGTTTCCAGGATAGGAAGGAGGTAAAGGAACTAGACTACACTAGAGTGAAGGAAGATGTGGGGTGTGTGTGTGTGTGTGTGTGTGTGTGTGTGTGTGTGTTTTATAAAACTGGCACTATGAATAAAATAATTAAAATATTTGCCTTTATAAAGGGCCCTTCTAGTGGGAAGTTGATGTGTTTATGTATAGATCCAGGAAGTCACCAAGACAAGGTTTGTTTTTATTCATGAAGAAAGCAGTTTTGAGGGAAAACGAAGAGGCAGATTTGGGACCCAGTTGGAAAAGATCTTGCTCATCAGTGATTAGGAAAGCTCTTGTGTGGTCTGGCAATAGTAGTGGAATTACAAACGACTGCTGTAAAAGTCACATTTGCATATTTATCATTGTAAAAAGGTCTTTGCCTTTTGTGTTGCTACAAATGTACCAGAAGATAGGCAAGCAGTAGAGGGCTGAGTGGTACAATGTGCTACTGAGAGGCATTAAAAGACTTAGAGGGAACAGGTTGGGAGAGAGGAACAGCAATAACACCATTACCCCCTCCAAAAATTACTCAACCATTATCAAAATGGTCAATCCCATTCATGCCTTGTCTGCAAACTTTCTGTTGACTCTACCTGGAGTGATACTCCTTTCCCACCTCCGTGTTAGCTTATTCGGACACACATACTAACAAAAATATACATGTAAATTGCCTAGTAGAGTACTTAACATATATTAGTCTCACAATTAGTTTCTTTTAAGAATGTATGGATGAGGCAGATTCTAAAAATAATTCTCTCCCCTTGGGACAGCTATACCCAGTAGATAACTTCAAATATTTGATTTCACTTAAAATTCATTACTTTACATGGTTCTGTATATTAGCCCAAAACTAAAAATTTAGAGAAATGAGATATTATATTTGAAATACTCAAAAATTTCTTAGTACATACCAGGCATCCAAGTGTTATTATTGATACTAATTTATTTCCATGTATAAAAGGATATTCTTGGAAGAATACTTCTTCAGGTTTGAAGAAACTTTTGAAAAGAGTCCTCATATTTTTCTAAAACTCATGATTGTCCCTCACCAAGGCTATGCAAATTTGCCTGGGGCAAATTAGTCAACAAAAAACCTACTAATGATAGACTTGAAGCACCCATCTCAGTGCCTAATATGTATGAAATATTTAATAAATATAAATCCCCCCATGTACACAGGAATTTGCATGCAAAAAAATTGAAACCTCCACTTACAGACTGTATTAAAATTATATACAAATACAAAATGGAAGTTGAGCTTTGATTCTTTTTCTGTTCTGAAATCACACAATCCTGAGAGCAGAATTCAGTTTCTCAAATGCTGGGATAGGTGCCAGAGGAATATTGGAGCTAAACAAATTCTGGTTCAAGTACAATATCAAAACATGGCAGCAGGATCAGCAAGGGGCAGGGAAGGGATGTGGCTCTCTTCCCAAGTACCAGTCAGTATAGTGCTCGGCTGAGTCAAGATATAAGAAAAGCAATAAAAGAAAGTGACAAAACAGAATGATTCCAAGAACAAATGACATGTCCACAATAGAGCCCCTATATACCTAATACTGGAAAGATGCATAAGAAATTAAAGCAGAAATTGCCACAATAAAAATCCATTATAGACACATCTTGATAGGTAGGAGCAAGTTCAGAAAGATGGGTAGTCATGACTCAAGACTTAGCAGAAAGATAATGTGAAGGGAGTGGGAGTGTGTAGGTTGATAGAGTAACAAAGAGGTACATAAAGGGGAGGAAAATATATAACTGTTGCCACATATAAACACTGGATATTCTATGGTAGTAAAGTGAGAAGCAAATTTATTAAGTTAGGATCTTTCTCTCTGTCCCTCTCTCTCTCTCTCTCTCTCTCTCTCTCTCTCTCTCTCTCTCTCGCACACACACACACACACACATGCACATCACCACCACCACCATTACCACCTTTGAAAAATATCCTGAACATCTTCTGAGTACCATGAACACTGACAGAATCAGATTATCAGGTTAGATATGTGAGGTCACTAGACACACTGTGACCCCCATTCTCATATTCCTGTTCATACCGGCTAAGTAGGGCAAGATTGATGATGGTGGGGAACGATTTTGGAAAAAAATATCAAGAGAGGCAGCATAAGGCTATTCATAGTGTTTGTTACCTGCCTATAAGTGACACGGTCCTCCTAACTCAAGAAAAATCCTGGAAAGCTTCAGAGGAGCACATATAAAGGCAAAAATAGGGAGAGTGGGAAGTGAGCTGATATGACCTTAGTGAGTAGTCCTGAGACTATAACATGACAGGAATAATAGAAAAGAAGGGCAAGCAACTATTTTTGTCATGTAAATAGCAATGCTATTTAGATGTTAACACTCAAAAAGAAAGAAAATACAACTTAGGCCAGAAGGAGGGTGTGGTAGGCAGAATAATGACCCCTCAAGAATGTCCATGTCCTGGTCGATGGTGAAAAATGGCAGATTAGGGGTGACCTCCTGGCTCTCTGCTCCCAGAGTGGGAGGTGAAGAACACGGACACCCACACGCGAGTGAGGCGCTCTCCCAAGGGATCAGCTTTGTGGATCTACAGAGAAGCAGCGAGGGACAAGCAGTGCTGC
>RJWJ010029560.1:0-20522 GCA_004363605.1 Indri indri
AAAAAAAAAAAAAAAAAAAAAAAAAAAAAAAAAAAGCTGAGCCAGGACTGGGGACCACTGGGTCGGGTGGTAAAGTCCCCCAAGCAGCCAGCTGGGAAAACAACTTTCCTCTTCCACCCTGCAGGTCATGGGACGGGCACTTCCTGGGCAAGATGACTCTCAAAGGTAGACACCTGCAGGGCAGCCCCCGGTCAAAAGGGAGAAGGCTAAGGGGCACAGGAAGTTTTGTGGACTCGGAAATAAGACTGCCTGCCCCGCCCACACTGGCGTTGGCCAGTGTAGACACCTGCTGCTGGTCTTTTCCCTTTCACTCAACAAAAACACATATAAAACATCTGGGAGGGCCAGAGCATCTGGTCGGGGGGCTGTGGTGGATATAAAAGGGTCTTATAGCTTAGCCTTACCCGTGTGCGTAAACCAAATACCCTGGCAGCAACACCAACGTGCCACAAAGACATTACTCTACCAGTCGGCTGAGCCGGTGGCCATCGTTCCCCCAGATATTTCCTGAAACCCCAGAGAAGCCTCCCCAAGGTGCCCAGCATTGAGCCCTCCAACCATGCGTGGCTTACGGGGTTCCCACAACCCTCAGGGTGGCAAGGCCTTGGTCAGAGACAGAGGGGGCTTTGAGGGCGGGGGTGTTTGGGAAGAAGAGTTCCTTTTCCTGCTCTAGCCCCACTTTATTACCAGGGCTTGATTCCAGCATTTTCCCCAAGCCCCATGCATTCACATATTTAATAAATATTAAGGACCTACTATGTGCCGGCACGGAACTAGATGCTGAAAATACAGCAAGAAACAAAACAGATGTAAAACAAAATCCCTGCCCTCATGGAGGCTGCCACTGTGGTGGGAGAAAAAAGCCACAAGCAAGATAACCAAGTAAACTGTATGGCGTGCAGACGGTAATGAGTGCCAAGGGTTACAAGAGAACAGGGAGAGGAGGGTAGGGGGCACGTGGTTGTGGGGTTGGGGGTATAGGAAGGAAGTTCTCTCTGAGAAGCTGACACTTACATAAAGGCCTAAAGGGAGGGTGTGAAGGCATTAATGGGGGGGGGGAGGGGAGAGGATTCCAGGCAGAGGGAGGAGCAAGTGCAAAGGCCCTGAGGCAGAGGCAGGCAGAGGCTGGCAGGAGCTGCCAGCTTGTTCTACCCTGGGTGGCTGAAGGGGAGGGAGCAAGAAGGAGGGAATAGAGGATGAGGACAGACAGGTGATGAGGACTGGGTCATGTAGGCCTTACAGGACACTGCCATGGAACAATAGTGTTGCCATCAGTCCTGCTTTCACTCTGAGTGAGCTGGGAAACCTTAGAGGGTTTCGAGCTGAGGAGTGACATGACCTGACAGGGGCATGCTGGCTTCTTCATTGAAACTCCACTTCAGGGGGCAGGCGTGAAGAAGAGAGGCCAGAGAGAGAACCAGGGCTCGGCCCAGCCCGGTGGCAGCCACCCATGAAAACAGTCTGGGAGTGTTTTGACGGTGAGGCCGGCAGGGGTTACTAACCCCACCAGATGTGGAGTACGAAAGAGGGGAGGGTCCGAGGGCATTCCAAGGCCTTGGGAGGAAGAAGTAGCTGCATACTGAGATGGGGAGGGGGCTGCAGGTCGAAGAGGAGGTGGGGGAGGGAGCTGTCAGAAGACATTTGAAGAGCCTTCCCGACATCCACGTCCAGTGTCAGAGATGCGAAGGAAGCTGAACAGGCTTCCATGCACCCATCCGGGGTGGGGGCACAGGCAGCCCATGCCCTTCCATCCTCTGGAATCTTTATCCTCTCCCTGCACCAAAGAAAAACAAAGCCCCCAAGCTGGTCAGTTCTGGGAAATCCTGGAGACTCTTGCCACCTGAGGCCAGCCAACATGGGGAACGCCCACTTACAGTGAAACCACTTAAAATCGAGACCAAAGGTTCCAGGTAAATACCAGGGAAAAAAATTTCACTGGGACTCGATCTCGACAATGACACTTGAATCATAAAAATAACTTATTTTTGATCTCACTTATACGTGGAATCTAGAAAAGTCAAACTCGGCCGGGCGCGGTGGCTCACGCCTGTAATCCTAGCTCTCTGGGAGGCCGAGGCCAGTGGATCGTTTGAGCTCAGGGGTCCGAGACCAGCCTGAGCAAGAGCGAGACTCCGTCTCTACTAAAAATAGAAAGAAATTAGCCGGACAACTAAAAATATATAGAAAAAATTAGCCGGGCATGGTGGCGCATGCCTGTAGTCCCAGCTACTCGGGAGGCTGAGGCAGGAGGATCGCTTCAGCCCAGGAGTTTGAGGTTGCTGTGAGCGAGGCTGACGCCATGGCACTCTCGCCCGGGCAACACAGTGAGACTCTGTCTCAAAAAAAACCAAAAATAAATAAATAAAAATAAATTAAAAAGTCAAACTCATAGAAACCGAGTAGAATGGTGATTACCAGGGGTTGAGGGGTGGAGGGGACGGGATGTACGTCAAACGGTACAAAGTTTCAGTTATGAAGGGTGAACAAGTTCTGGAGATCTAGTATACAGAATGATGACTATAGTTAATGACACTGTATCATACTTGGAATTTGCTAAGATAATAGACACTGAATGTTCTCGCCACACACAAAAACATGGTAACTAGGTGAGGTGATGGATATTTAATTAGCTTGATTGTGGTAATCATTTCACAATGTATACATACATCAAACATTATATAGCTTAAATATATACAATTTTCGTGTTGAACCATACCTCAATGAAGCTAGAATAAAAAAGGTTATTTTATCCTGAGTTAAAGAAAACGGGAGCTCCTAAGTGCCACTCTGCCCTCATTCTGAGCAGTGACAAGGTGCTAACAAGTTTGGTTGGGAGTTCAAAGCTTTTCTTTTCCTCCCCCTTGACCAAATCATGTAGTGGCACAACAGCCTCCAATTTACCCTTGAGTTTCACACACCATTGCAAAGAGGGTCATTTTGGCAAAACGGTTCAAGGCCTTTATCATGTGTCCTAAGGGTCTCTCTTGATTCTTTGTTCTTCAAAGGGTCCGCTTTTGGAAACTCCCATCATGCCTCCTGCCTGTGGATGGTCTCCCGGTTGAGGACTGAGCTAACTCCCTCAAGATCCCAATTAGTGACTCCTTGTGAGATGGGAGCAATTCTCTGGCATCGTCCTTGTTTGACTTCAAGAAATCCACAGCTCTTGACTTCACCTTGCAATTGCACTGTGCTGTACCGGGCTGCGGCCCACCTCCTGGGGACCCGAGGGCAGGATGTAGGTAGCTGGTAAGGAGGGAGGGATGTCTGGGTGCGGGCAAATTTCATGCGGTCAGTTCATTCCTGAATATTTCTGTAATATGAAAATTTCTGCTTTCCTACCCAACCACATAACTGCAGAGACCCAGAGAGCACACGTTTGAAGAATAAGAAACCCTGTGCACAGCCAAGGGCATTCTAAAATACCCCCATCGGTACCCCAGTTCTGGCTCTGCTAGGACACCCCAAGGCATTACCATCTAAGAAGGAAAAAGATGCACACAAGTTTCCCATCGGGCAGCTACGATTCTACAACCCCGAAGTCTTTCTAAACCACAGGCTGCAGTTTCTGCTTTGTTTTGTTGTGTTTTCCTTCGAGGGCCCAACTCCGGAGGCAGAGAATTACCCGTGCACAGTTCTGCCCCCACAAAGCCACGTTTATGTAATCATTCCAAAACTCACAACTCCTGAAAACTCTGAGGAATGTTATTAGGCCCTGTAGGCCAGAGGGGCCGTTTCCAGGGTAACAGCAACTCCATGCTAAAGAAGCCTTTCCCTTCCTCCGCTCCTCTTGGAGTTTGGGCCAGTGAAGAGAAACCCATGCCCAGAGCCTGAGGGACACTTCCTGTGGCCCTTACCCAACCGGCCCAGCACCCACTGTGAGGACACGCCACCAGCCCCTGTGCACTGCGGGGCCACACCTCCTGCTCCAATATCCCACGCCTATGTCCTGCCATAAATCCACCCATGCCTGTCCGTCAGCACGTCCCGATCTGTGGTCTGGAAAAGTCAGCATAGAAGTGGGAGGGAACTCCTGCACCGTGCTTGTTTTTCCATGCTACAGCTCGAGGCCAGACGCCTGGCTTTTGTTTTGAGCGAGGTGGAAATGAAAACTGTCTCTGAGGGAGAGCATGCTCTCTCTCCAGGGGCTTGAGGGACGCCAGGCCCAGAGAGCTTGACTGGGCCCCTTTCACCTGGGCCCGTGTTCTTCTTGCCTGAACAAGACATGTTTCCTCCATCTGATAAGGAGACTTGGAAATGAGGAAGGAGGCCGGGCGGGGGGACATTTGGGAATCGCTGTCCATGTAAGGCTTTCTCCTTTGTGTTTGTTGGCTTTCCCGGTCGGTCGCCTGATCCAGATAGGCTCTGGCAGGACCGCTGAAGGCCAGCCAAGTTCACCTGGGTGAGAGACCCCCACTGTGGGTCTCACTGAAGTCCAAGAACAGGGCTAGAAAGCTCATGGGGCCAAGGCAGGTCATGGCCGGCAGATCTCTCTACCGGTCCCCCACCCCCATCTCTGTGCACCCCACCATGCCTGCCCCCATGCACACATAACTCGGCCTTGCATTTACTTGCAAGTTGCTTGAGCCGTGGCTGCAAAAAAACAGCTGTTTCTGCTGATGACACTGACCTTCCCTGATTCATAATGGAGTCAGACCTTCGGATTCCTCCCCGGGGATAGAAGTGACTAAGAGGAAGCCCTTGGGATTGTGAGACTTACCCTTGAGAATGGGAGAGCCCAGTGGAGAAAAAATGAACGCATGTAACAAAATGAGGGGCAAGGGCAAGGCTGGGCGGCGCTACTTAAGTTCAGCAGCAATTCGGAGAAGGGAGCTATCAGGGGAGGCAGACTTGGGGCCGAGTGGAGGGGGCGTGGGGGAAGCGGGGGAAGTACCGAGGCTGAAGCTAGGTCCTGAAGGAAGTAGGGTTCCATAGGAGGAGAGGGCCGGGCAGCGTGCAGCAGGGCCAAGCACGGAAGTGGGAATGCCCCTGGCACATGTGGGCAGACAGAACAATCCACAGAAAACCAGGATTTTCTTATTTCATTTAGAGGATTTTCTTATACAGATCCGAGTCATTCACCATTTACTGGTCGCCTACGACAAGGTACCTGCTACGGACCAGGCACCCTGTGGAACCTGCAGGGGATCTGAGCCTGGCCAGCAGGACAAAGGACCAGAACAAACAAGGTGACACATTGTCCGAGGTCGGGTCCCCCAGAAGCAGACCCTGAGACAAGGATCTGAGCGCAAGCGGCGTGTCTGGGAGGAGGCAGGGAGGGGGACGCAACGGCAGAGCAGGTACAGAACAACGACCCCGGAGTATTCCAGCCACGAAGTGAGGGAGCTGGGGTGCTTGTCCACCAGCTCGCATCGGCCATTTGTTGAGGGCTGCTCCCAGGGGGCATTAATTCCCTGGCCCTTCCTGCCTGCCGTGTATGGGCAGAGAGGGCTCAGGTGCTCACAGACAGGCCCCAGACATAGGGACACAGGTGCTGGCAGCTGTGTGCACAGAAATGCTGAGTGCAAGGGGACGTGGCATCTACTACGTAGTAGTTGAAAGGGGACAAAGGGGATGTGGACCTGTGACCTCAGTAAAAACACCAGGACAGAGACAGGTTCTAAAACGGTCCTCGGAAGATCCTCGGGGTTCAAAACACTGAGAGCTGGGGGTGGGGGAGTAGTGTATCATTTCGAATAAAAGGAACGGTGTGACCAAAGACAGCCAAACAAGGGTCATGTCTGGGGAGGCCCAAAAAATCTGATTTGGCTGAAGTACAGTGACTAGGAAGGTCAGAGGGGGGACCTGGGCCATACCGTGGAAAACTCGAATGCCAGGCGGCAGCTTTCTTCTCCATTCCAAAGGCAATGAGAAACCACTGAAGGTGTTTGAACAGGGATGACATCGAGCAGTGCTGTAGGCACATTAACCTGGCCAAAAGCAAGGGGATAACTTAGAGGTGGGGAGACTAGGTAAAAAGGTCCCACGTGATGTTTCTTAGCCACAGTGGAGATTATTTCGGCAGGGAGAGAGATGAAGGGGGCTCCCCGTGGCTCCGGCCACAAGAGAAAGGCCCCTGAAAAGAACCGCGTGGGAGCTGCTAAAAGGGGGACCAGCCCCTCAGCTGCCTGGCCTGATTGTTCCTTCTGGCAAAGATGTGGGCCCACTCATTTCTCTCCTATTTTCTTTCCTCCAAAAAACGCTTTTGGCCTCTGGTTTCCGAAAGCTTTGCTCAGTGAGTTTAAACAGCATCTCACAGCATGGCCGAGCAATAACAAATGGTGCCTGGTGGCTCGCCTGCTGGTGGCTTAAAAAACAATTGATGACTTTTAATCAGCTGAATGAGCATGGGACAAATGACAGCATGGCCTGAATGCGGCCCAGACGTCATCGGCTGACATCAGCGGGGAGGAGGGAGGTGCCCTTCTGGCGAGCTTGGGAACAAACAGGAACAGTGACTGGCCGCTTAAGACAGCCCTGCCCACGCCCCAAAGCCACTGCCCTCTGCCATACGTTCCGGGGAAACCGGGCAGGCCAAGGGCTGGGGCGGTGGAAGGCCAGGGCTCGGGGTCTCCAGCTGTCACTTGGTAACCGTGGGCAAGTCGGTTCTCCTCCAGACCTCAGTTTCCCCCTTGGAAAATGGAGGCGATGAAGGCAAGCTTTCTTCCTCTGTTAGCCTGCCCCGTACGTGGGCTAGCTTTAGGAGAGGGCTGAATCTCTAAAGGACTAAATCGAAGAGTCTGTTTGTGTATTCTACTCCTACCACCAGCACCACCCACCCCACCCCCTGCCGCCTCCTCTGCCCCCCGTCCCCCACCCACCCGCACACCAAATGGATCCCCAGAAAGCATTTCTGATAAAGCAGTGCGAATTGGAGCAAAGGAAGCAAAAATGGCAGGAATGAAAATAAAGGTATCTATGGAGTGCTTGCTACGTGCCGGGCTCCAGGCTAAGGGTTTATATGCACTGTCTCACGTCACCATTTCGCAGATGAAGACACAGGCTCTGAAGGGTTCAGGAATTCGCCCACAGTTCTACCGCTAGCAAGTGAGGGGGGCAAACCCACACCCACCTGCTTCCAAAGCACTTGCTGTTCCTCCCTTTTCCAGCTCAAACCGGGGCACAGCGGAGACCTAAGAAAGTGAGAGGCTGGGAGGAAATGTGACCCGATGCAGGAACATATAAATTATATTAAGAGGTGCCGGCAGTCGGAGTTGGCGGCTAAAAGTAACGCTTTCAGGCCGCGCCTCAGTCGTTTAACCATAGGAATGCAAGACCTCTATGCCATGAATCCTCCCTGACCACCAAAATTTAGGGATTTAGAATCCGCTTCCCAGGACGATGTGGTTTTTTTGCACCTTGTGCTTGGGCCACAGAAAAGGACACTCCCTCCTGGTCTGCTCGCCCACCCTCCACGCATGTTTGCACTCTGTTTCTCTCCCCGAGAAGAACGATCCCTCCCTCCCTCCCTCCCTGGCTAATGTCACGTTGCCTGGGAGATGGCCCCTGAGATGGAGACCCTCGTGCAGGAGCTAGCTGGGAGGGTGCTCTCAGGAACAATGCCTGTGAGGAAGGGAGGGCTGCGGGATGGGGCAGAGGAAGACGTTGAACTACTGTACAGTTGCAACACAGGCGTCAGCCAACCCCACGGAAAGTTCCAGAGCTGGGTTGGCCCTTCAGAGATGTCCCAAATTGAGGCAACGAAGTGAGCTGTTGTACACACCCTCTCCCAATAGATCAGTCGTTGAATATGAGTTGCCCCCAGGAAGGGAGGGGGCTTTACCCTTGGCAAGGCAGCCAGCTTAGCACCCAACAGCTGAGGGTAACTCCAAGAGAGCAGCGGTGCCCCCCAGCCTTGAAGAGGGTGTATCTAGGTGGCACACCACTGGCTTCCACCACCCAGTCCAACAAAACTCCTGCTCATCCTTCCATCGGCAGCTCAAGCCTGACCCATTCTTCCTGAACTCCTAGCCACTCCCTGAGCACCTCGGCCTCACCACTATTTCGGTCTGCTTGAGAAATGTCAGATAGCTCCTTACCCTCTATCTCTAGACAGTGAGAAATGGAGATCACCTTTACCACCTGTTCCCAGCACACAGAAGTCTCTCCCTGAGTGCTGAGTAGATGGATATTGTTTGGGAGGTGCCAGCAAGCCCATGGGAATGTTCCAGCTTCCACGATTTTCCTCTCTGTCAGTGCCTCAAAGTGTCTACGTGGCTTATGCCGATGACACGCAAGCACAGAGAAAGCTTGCTTCAACAGCCAACCTGGCAACCTCTCTTGGGCTCAAGCCAAGAAAGTCCCGTCCTTGTTCCTTTCCCTGTCCAGCGTTCTGCTGCAAGTCCGTTTCCTAGCTAAGAGGGCCAAGTGCATTTAGAGACCTCCGTGCCAGGGAAAGCCCAATGCCATTGCCAACCGCACTACATCGCCGTTCTTCTGAAGGAAATTACTATTGATCCCACAGCTCTCCTCCCCATGCTGTTTGCTGGGGACAGCCAAGGATTCCCGTGCCAGCTGGGCTCCCACACGGCTCGACTGTTCCTGCACCAGATGGCCAGACCAACACCCTCTGGCTGCCGCACGCTCCCTGGGAGACGAGGCTCTGACGTCTATCAGCCTGGCTTTTTATGCACGAGGACGGCAGGGTCAGGGATTACAGGGCCAATCACATTACACTAAAAATCTCTGCATGGCGTAAAGATTTCCAAATCCCAGTGGTTATCAGTGTAACCAACGAGGCAGGGAAACTGTTTCTGTAGACTGAACTTTCACTGCTCTTTTGACAAACATCAGTTGACTGCCTCCTTGGCCTGAGGCATGCAATAGTAAACAGGACAGTCCCTACCCTCAAGCAAGCTACAGTCTACCAGGGTATAGGTTGGGGGACTATGTCATTTATCGTTCAAACCAGGACACTTTTGAGAAATTGAAAGGAGTGCTATTTATCGTTAAACCAGGATAGTAGGCATAAATGAGGACGTGTTTCAGGCACACCAGGACATTTGGTCACCCCAGAGAGAATACAACATGATCAAAATGGGGGAGTTCAGCTTACGGGGGCGTGGTACTGTTAGGTGGTGCCACAAGGTGGCGCAATTGAAATACTCGTAGCTTTTCTTTGTTTTTGTTTTGTATCTTGATGAAAACTGATTTTTCTTTCCATTGCCACAGAGCCAGTAGAACCCTTCCATGGTGAGCTGGAGCCAAAGAGTACTGGTTTATGAGAGCGGATCATCAAATTTTCAGGAATTTTGCAAGCTGGTTGTTAAACACAACCATTACGAAAAATTAAACTAAGTAAAGTACAAATTAAATTTAAATAATTATAATTTAAAATGGACTAAATCACATTAGAAACAAAGGAATAAATACTGAAAACTCAGAGCTTCCTAATTACTTCGCTACAGTTACTCTATCATATTTACATGATGGAAATACTTTGTAACGATGTGCCCATCTCTTCCCAAGTCCATGGTCAGCGCCATCATGGGGGTAGCATGAGCCTGGTGGTGGTGGGTGTATGTGCAGCATGGAAACCAGCAGATACTATAAGTCAAGGCTGGGGTGGGGGCAGGGAGCCAGTTGTTAAGTATTTAGGAGCACATCACTGGAGCCATCGTTTAAGTTTCATCATTTATGTGGCTTATTTCATGTGCTTTGGGCAGTTCTATCACATTCACCAAAATTATAATGTCCTGCCCCACCCGCCAAAAAAGCCCAGAAAGTTGGGGGAGGAGGGGGTTATGTTCCTCCCATAACCTAATCTGGACACTCAGGAAGGAGGAGCCCACACAGGTAAGCCAGTTCAGTGCTAAGCGCCATGGCAGAGGTGGGTGAGACAAGGCGTCCACCGCCAGCCTCTAGACTGCAGTGGAAAGCTTACTCCACGTAGTAGATGCCTATATTTGCATATTCAAATGAGCCAATGGGGAACTCAAGATATCTTGTCTGTGATTGCCAGGATGACTTAGGGACTGCCCACGGGTACCACTCCTGCTGTTGGTATGAGTCAGGGCCCCAGCAGGAAGGGATGGCAGCTCAACAAGAGGGTTAATTGACAAGAGTTTAGTAAAGGGACTATTTACAGAAGTGTGGGCCGATTATGGAGACCACAAGGGATAGGGAAGTACCCTGAGACTAGCAACAGTGGGAAGCTGCCACCATGCCCTAGACTGAAGGGGTAAGGGGTGGGGGCATTAGCAGAACCTGGAGAGAGCTGTTGAGCTGTAGGCGAGGGCTCCTGTGGGCAGAGGAATGCAGCCACTGCCAACACAGGCAGCCCAGCTGCAGAATAAGTACCCAACCTCTGACTCCTCCTACCCACCAGATGGCCCGTCTGTGCCTCCCATTGGCCAAACCCAACCGGAAGCCAGTGGCCAAGGCAGCCCAAGGGATTCAGTCCACGAGGATCAAGGATCAGCCTCCTGGGCACAGAACAGGGCACAGAAAGTGGAGCAGGTGTTGGGGGGGAGGGCAAACATCTGCCGAACCAATACGGTTGCTGCCCCCACCAGTCTGCAGGCCCCAAGAGTCAAAGGAGAGCCACCCAAGGCCATCCCCTTAACCCACACATGGGTGTGGATACGGATGTGTCTTAGTTACACATATGCCCATAATTAAGCCTCTGCACAGGTAGAGAGTTTACCTTGACACTAATAAAGCTTAATGTTTGGGGCCGTGGCTCAGACAATCCCCTTCCACGGCCCTGGTAGGGCCATAGCAGTTATAATTTGTACCTCTGGATCGTTTTCCTTAAAGAAAACCCCAGAATTCATATAAGTTTTAGGTCCCCAAACTTGGATCCAACCCTATAGCTGTGACAAGAAGGGATTGGGCTGGTACTCTGGTTTCTCCCTCCAGGGGTAAGTCCATCCACGGGCTCCAGGAGGGCAGAAGGGACTCTGCCTCCCTGCAAGAGGGGCTTCCAGTCAGCTCTGCTTCTCCCAGAGGAACATTTCCCAAGCTCCTCCTCTTCACCCCATTCTGGGAGGGGGTTAATAGACGTGGGGGTAGGTGAGGCCTTTGGTGGCCGAACACTTCTGGAAAGATTGGCGGCCTCCCCACTCCCTCCTCCCCACCTCCGGAAGATTCACAATGTACATTAGCATAGTAAAGGCTCCAGATAAAGAAAACGTTTGGCTTTGTTTACAGTGGGGGTTGCCCATGCTTCCTGGAGCTTGGGCTGAAAGCGAAAGGGTGAGTAGGAGTCAGATAAGAGAGTGTTTTAGGCTCGAGGGCACAGCCCAGGTGAAGGCTGCAGGAAGCCTGGAGGACCCCGAGAAGTTGCGTGCAGCTGGAGGGGAGAGTTGGAGGTGGCGGAGCAGGGAGGGATGGGCTGGAGGAGACCCACGAGCAGGCCTTTCATCCCGAGGCCACCGGGGTGACAATGCGCTCAGAGCTCTGAATCAGAGCTGCAGGCAATCAGAGGCGGCGCTCCCAGCTCCCTGGAGGCTTGGCTTGCGGCTTCCTTGCATCCTTCCATCTGAAAGTGATGTTCGAGGGTGGGCAGGGGTTGTCCTTATAGCTTCTCCCTCAGACCCCCTGACTCTCTTCACTCCAGAACTGGCAGAACCACAGTGCCCAGTGGCCCCCAGGCAGCAGATAACCCCGCTGGCCCCTTGGAAGGTATAAGAGAGTTTGTAGATAACCATGATTCCCCATGACCAAAGGCACTGTCCCCAAAACCTCTGCCCATGGAGCTACAGCCTGGCACCGCCAAGTAAAGTTGGCTCTGGAAAAAAACAATTAGCCTAAAGGGGTGGCACTGACTGTTTCTGAAGCTCTACAGCCGAGGCCACCACTGGGTGCTGGCCTCAGTCCCGTGAGTCTTCACAGCTGCCAGTGAGAAGTGAGAATTGACAGATTTCTCCTATTTAGCAAGGTTGGGGGATAAACAGGGCATCAGACCTCAGGGACACATCCCTTCCTGTCACTCCCCCTAGTTGAGGGCCAGTCCTTTCTCCCCAGAGAATAGTATCTCTCAAGCCAGAGAGGGAGTGGACCAGGCTTTGCTTTCCAGCTTCAAATAACCACCCTCCTGATGTCAAATATGACACATTCTCCAAGCTAATGACCTCTGCCCCTGCCTTAAAAAAACAGCCCTCCGCTTCATCTGTCTTGGGGCTGACGACTGCCTTTTCTCGAGCCAGCGAGCAGGCGTGGACTCTAGCAGTTCCTTTGTTTTCAGATGATGCTTTTTCTCCTCGGTCCCCCTCCTTTCAATCTGATTTCTCATTGTCCTTCACGTCAGTCTGTGACGGAGCAGGGCTCCCCAACCTCCCGGCTCACCCCCGCCTCATGCGTCTTTGGGAGCCAGTCTGGGCAGCCTCGGATTCAATGTACACGCTTGCGGGGCTGGCATTCGGCGGTCAGATTCACGTCAGAGCAGCCGTGTGAAAAGAGCACCGCGTCTCAGTGTGAGGTCTGGCCTCGGGACTGACTTTCCAGAGTGACAGGGTAAGGTGGTGGGTAAGAGCCAGCCTTTTCGATGGCAGGAGCACTGGGCAGAGATCACAAGCAGCGTTATCACCAAACTGTGGCCCCTGGTCACCTAGCCCCAGAAGGGTCCACGGGAGAGTGTCCGTAGCCTGGGACCTCTTCTGGAATGGGGTAGAGGAGTGGCTAAGGGCTCTCGGCTCCACCCCTGGCTCTCCACACACTCCTGCAGTCACGGGTCCTAGCTGAAATAGCAGAGGGCGTGAGAGTCTGCGTGTGGGTCCATGAGGCATTCCACGTCCTCCAGGTAGCAGGCACCAAGACAGAAGCAGAAGGGCAAGAGATGCACTGGGGGAAACTTCTGAGAAGGATAAAAGGGGAGGAAGCAGAAGGAGGCCAGAGAGCCCTCAGTCCAGGAGGCAGGTCTGACCCCTGTGAAGGGAGAGGGGAAGGAAGGAAGGGTAGGTAGGGAGAACCTCAGCAGCACAGCTCTGGGGAAGTCTCAGCCAGGCCGATGGGGAGCCCAGAGCGCAGACTGCCCATCACAGAGGTCCCATGGCAGGCAGGAATGGCCCAGCTCTAGTGCCCCCCACCCTCCCCGCAAGAATGGTGTAGCAGTCCTGAAGGTGCAGCAGCTGGAAGCTGTCAGCCAATGGCTCTCCTCCCAGAACATTCTCCACTGAAAGGAGGTCTGGGCAGTGCCCTCCCATGGCTGCCACTGTCCTTTTGTGTGGAGGCAATGGGGTGTAGCAAGGAGCGGCACTCCTAATCCTGGTCTCATGACCTCAGCCAAGCTTTTCCCCATCTTAGTTTCTTAGTGTGTGAATGAAGAGAATAAACTGTCACGTCATCTGTCCCGATCTCTACGGGCATGCTTAACACTCCGGATTCCGGTTATTTTAGTCTTTGAGCTCCTTGAAGGTAGACGCCGAGTCAGAAAGGATACTGAAGAGCCTCCACCACCAGAGACAAATACATTCCAGTTGGGAAGGGTCCAGAGTCCCTTTCTGTTTGCAAGTTGGAAGGAATGTAGGGCCGGCCCAAGCCCATTGAGCTACCCAGCCTTTGATGTGGTGATTCCACAAAGACCTATTGAGCACCCACTCTTGCAGATGACTACTACGTGCCCAAGGGAGGCCATGGGTCTCCTGAGGACCAAGGGACATGAGCAGGAAGACCCTGCTGCCCATCCCCCACCCAACCAACCAGGCTTCCCGACTTCCCGATTCTCAAAGGCGAGGGGCAACATTCCACATCAATCCCATTTGGTCGTAAGGTAAAGAGAAATGAGGGGTTTCAGGACAGAGGCTCCCCAGGAACAGAGAGTGTAATCCCAGTGACCCCCTCCCCCACTTTCTCTGCACTACCGCCTCGCAAATTCATGCACGCCTGTGCGCGCGCACACACAGCCATCTTTGGTGTCATTAATAGTTTATCTTTGTAGAAGCCTGTACAGTTTACAAATATTAAAGCATCATCTCACTGTTTTAATCACAACGGCCGCTTTGGGGTATCCACTTTGGGGTATTCTCGTTCTTCCCGACGATGAAGCTAGGCTCACAGATCAGACTTGAACGAGGTCAAATGGCTGGTAGGTGGTTTTTAACCTGTGGGGCTGTCTCAGATCCCTTTAATAGCCCTCCCGTCAGGAAAACGCATACCTACTCAGAATTTTGCCCACACTTCCAGGGGTTTGCAGTTCCCCCTACTCCAAGCCTTTACAGGGTTCTGCCTCCCCACCCCCAACCCTGGCCAGGGCGGGTCGGCCAGACTAACCCGGCAGCCCCGGGATGAAATCCAGATAGGAGTCTGTGCGACACCACTGCAAGATAAAGAAATGTCCTGGACCAGGATGGGCACAGAAAGGGTTAAGGGGTGTAGGGTTTTGTTTTTCACCTCTGAGGACTCTGTTATGGGTCATTAAGAACACACAGGGCCGAGTGAGCATTCCATTGGCTGGGCCTGCCTCCAGCGCGCACCTCGGCTTCCCAACAAGATAAGTCCTGTGCACCGAGACAGTCTTGCCCAGAGCGGCAGATGGGAAAGCGCCCCAGATAAGGCGGTTGCTCCGAGTGCCGAAGCCACACAGGGCCTTTCTACTGCAAGAATGGCACCACCTCGAGCCGGAGTCACGCTGGGCCTTTCTGCGGCAAGAATGGCACCACCGCGAGTCTGCGTTTCTCATCGGCTAAGGAGGGGGAAGCTCTTCTGAGGTGTCCTCTTAACGCGCTGCTGTTCTAGCTGGCTCTGGAGGGAGAACCCCCCCCCGCCCCCCGGAGTGCAGCAGCGTGTCTCCAGGCGGTGGAGAGGCCCCTATGTTCCCGGGGGTTGTGGGCGGTGGGGGGGAGGCGTCCAGGGAAGCCTCAGCAGCCTCCTGCTGGGCCCGCATACAGGTTACCATCTCCCCACCCAGGCCTTCGGGCAACCCGCCCCCATCCACCACCCAGGTGGTACCTGTGCCCGCGCAGGTGAGGAAAAAGGCCTGTGGAAAACACCATTACTGATAAGTAACAGCTCCTTTCAGGTTTAATGACACGTTGCATCCATCCTAAAGCTCTCAAAAAAAAAAAAAAAAAAAAAGCCCTCTCGAGGGACTGCGCCTCGCGCCTGTAAATAGGAACGACAGGCCGGGGCGCGCGCGGGGGAGGGCGCACGGCGCGGCGCGGGTGTGTAAATTAACTGGGGGCAGCAGAGTAAATATATTACACTCGGTATTTATTATGCGCCCGACCTCGGAGGGGCTCTCCGGCTCCCGGACGGGACAAATCTTGTCCCGAGCACGGCGGGCCGCGCCACCGAGGCCGATTGCGGGCGGGCCAGGGGCGGGGGTGGGGGGGGAGGCTTCTCCTCCCGCGCCCCGGAGCCCCCGGGCAGCCCCCTTCCGGCAGCTGCCGGGGAAAGGGCTCGGGAGAGGGGAGACGTGGCCCCGGGCGCCGCTCGGGCAAGGGGCCGGGCGGGGAGGGCGGCGGGGTGGGAACGGGCGGCGCGCCCGGCCCCTTAGCATTCCGCCGGCGCGCCCGCCATCGCCGCGTGCGCCCCCGCGCCCCGCTGTAATTACCCCGATTACCAAATGAATCTCGCGCTTTTGTGCTCGCCGGGCGGTGGGTGCGGGGAGGCAGTTCTAATAGTTGTCATTAGGGCCGGGGGAGGCGGGGCGCCGGGGGCTGGGGGTGGGGAGCGCGGGGGTGGGGGAGGCCCGCCGTTCCCTCGCTGGCTCGCTCGCTCGCAGGCGGTCCCGGGCGGCGCGCAGGCCGCTGCTGGCTGCTGAGTAATGATTTTTTTTCTAATTGGAGACGAACAGCGGCCCTAATGGATGGAGCCGCTCTCGGCGCGCTCGCTGCGCCCGCCCCTCGATCAATACGGCTAGCTAAGACCGCCGGGCCGAGCTCCCCGGCCCTTTGTGGTCAGAGATGCTGCGGGGACCCCAGTCCCCACCACCGCCGCTGCCGCGCCCCCCACGCTGCATCGGCCCCGCCCGGGAGTTCCCCCACCACCACCACCACTCCTTCTTCAGCCCTCCCGGAACCCCAGGCCCGCGCTCCCCTCTTGGAACACCCCTCCACCCTTCCACAAACGCCGCCCCTGAGCGTCCCCCACCTTCCCGGACGCTCCTTTCCCTCCTGTCCTCGCGCTATGCCCAGCGGCCTGGTCCCTGTGGCTTTTCAGCCACGGTGGTTTTGGCAGGGAGGTGTAGGGGGAGGACTGGCTCTGGACTGCCCCCCTCACCCCTTCTCTGTGACCACGCTTCCGCTGAGCGCCCCAGGCCGGGAGGAGCGCCAGGCACAGGCTGCAGCCTCCGAGGGTTTGCGCCGGCTGGTCCGGGAAGGGTTCGCTGAGTCCAATTAAATGCCCACGTTCTTTCCTCCCTGGGCCCTCTCCAGCTCAGACCGCCTCCAACTGGGACGCTTCAGCTTTCTAGAGGAACAGAACCGTGCGCGCACAGACACGTTCCCTGGGGGCACCTGTCTCCAAGAAGCACGCCCAGACTGTTTAGCTCAGAAAATGGACACGCTGGACGAGTGCTTGGGAGTCAGGGGTCAGACGTGCCCCTTGTTTTGCGGGCCCCGTTCCTGCACCGCTTCTAGCTAGCTGGTGACCTTGGGCAAGGACTCAGCATCCGAAGGACCCTTTTTCTTAACACCTTGCAGAAGTTTATCCAGCTCTGCAAGCTAGGTGCCTGGGATACAACATTAAAAGGAATGGTCAAACCTTCCTGCGGTTTACAGACTTCCACCTTCCACCCTACCGCGAAAATCCGAAAATCCGGGCTCCTGGAAGCCCGAGCTGCCCCCCCTCCCCTCCCTCCTTCATCTGCTCACTTTCTGTTGCTGACTGTCATTCCTTCATAGCGTTTAGCATCAACTGACATAATAAACACTCGCATGTTTGTTTAATGTCATTCTTTCCCCACTACTATGTAATCTCGTAAGAACTGGGATTTTTGTCCATCTTGTATCCCCAGCTCCTAAAACAGAGCCTAGAGCATAGTAGGTGCTGAATAAATACTAGTTGCATGAACAAATTGAAGGAATTTGAACTTGGCCCCACTTCTTCCTCTCCTCTCCCAGGAGAGGGTAAGACCTTGGCTTCTCGCTCCCTTTGTGGCACATTGTGTTTTCCAAAAATGGCCACAGCAATATTTCTGGTCCCACATGCTCTTCCAGCACCTTGCCACTATCTCCTTTCAAGAGGAGGAGTCTGTTTGCTCCCCACTTGAACTTGGATGGGCCTTTGTGACTGCCTCCATAAAGAAAATGTGACCCAAGTGATGCCTGAGAACTTCCTAGTCTAGGTCACAAAAGGTGGTATGGCTTCCTTTCTAATTCTCTTTCTCTCTTGGGACTGTCACCCTTGGAACCCAGCCACCGTGTTTTAAGGAACATTTCCCCCACCCCAGCATCTTGCCACCCCACGTCTGTCCACACCATCCTGTCCACCCACATTCCAGTTCCAAGTGTTCTTCCACCCATCTCATGGCCAATCTCACTCTTGGGCTCTGGGTCCTAGCCACTCAAACTCTGGGGCAACACTGTGGAAGGGAATTTTTTGCAATGATGGAACTATTCTATATCTGCGCTTTCTAGTAGAGTAGCCACTCGTCGTCACGTGTGGCTATTCAGCACTGAAAATGTGGCCAGTACCACCAAGGAGCAAAATTATTTCATTTTAATTAATTTAAGTAGCTGAACGTGGCTAGTGGCTACAGTATTGTACAGTGCAACTCCAGAGATTAGTCGTGCCCTCTCCCGTGTCCTGGGCTTCACCGTCCCCATCAGCAATTCACATATCTTTCTCTCATTCTCTTCTAGCTGCCCCTCCCTGCATCTTTCTCTGGCCCTTCACAGCCGAGCTTCTTCATGGACCTGTCCCTACTGCCTCTTCTCCCACGCCCACACATTCGCCGGGCCCCAGCTCTTTCCGTATGTCTCTGCCTTTCCTGCCCTTCCATCCCCTCACATCTAAAGAATTCTGATCATCTCGGAAGCTTCAACTTAAAAAACCACTTCGTCCAGGAAGCCTTACTGGACGGCTGCATCCCAGAGTCCCTGCCATGTGCTCCGGGGGTGGTCTAAACGGTCCCCGGGACTGCACATGTCACCACTTATCGCAATTGCCTGTTTAATTACCAGGCTTCCCTGCAGACTGGTTGCCCCATGAGGGTGGAAGTCAAGTTCCCTTACCCATCATCGCGCCCTCATGCCTGCACCAGGCGCACAGCGAGTGATCAGTAAATATCTGCGGAAGAAATGCAGGTGGGGGTGGGGCGGGGGGGCTGTAGGAATGTAACTGAACAAGCGAGCAGCAGATGCTTCAGTGGAGAACCCAATGGGGGTGGGGGAAGCATGCAAGGGAGAGGGGATTGGCAAAGGCTTCACAAAGAAGGTGACATCTCCAGGGGATCAGAAAAGACAGAATGAGTTTACCGGGTGGGCAGGTTGGGAAATTATTCCAGGGAGAAGGACAGGATGAGCAAAAGCCCAGACGTGCAACAGCGATGAGCAGGAAGAAATGCAGACTTGGCGGAAGCGGTGAGAGCAGGAGGGCCAGGAGAAACAGGGCTGGGCCCAGAGGAAAGGAGCTTGCCTTGGGGGTCGTGCACTTGATCATGAACCAAAGAATGACCTGTTCAGCTATGAGGTTTTCCAGTTGCCCGTTTGCTCGGGCGCTTCCGAGGACTGTCTTCTAGCAAATAACCAAGGCAGCGGTGTGGAGAACAGACTTGGGGACCCGGGGCAAAAGTCAGGAGAGAAGACGAGCTGGAAGCGTGAGCGAGTGCAGAGCAGCGGGGTGGGGGGGGAGGCAGGGACCGCTTCTGGGGAGTTTGCTGCAGCTGTGGCAGCAGGACTTGGGGAGCCACTGCATGTGGGGGCGTCATGAGGCAATAACCCCCCAGCACTGGATATCACTGCATGAGAAAGGAACTCTACAAGGAGGGGTAGGCCTACTGGGGCCCATGGCGGTCACAGAGTCCACTGCTCAGATCTCTCTTCACGAGATGGAACATTCCACAAGAAGTGCAATTAGTTGACAGCCTCTCAGCTTTTAGACTGAGGCCATGCACCTCCAGTGACCAAGCACGGCCATTTCCGGCGAGCTCAGGACTCTTCTCTGGGTGATCTTCACGCTGGAACGCCCCTTCACCCTGGCCGAGACTTTCCCAGAGCTGTGCTGCCATCTGAGGCTCTCCCTACCCACCCTTGCTTTCTTCCCCTCTCCCTTCACAGGGGTCAGACCTGCCTCCTGGACTGAAGGCTCTCCCCACCTCCTCCTGCTCGCCCCCCCCCAACTTCATCTTCCACAAGCGTTTCCGCCAATAAACCTCTTGCACGCCTAAGTCCATGTCAGCCTTTGCTTCCTGGAGGACCCCACTGACACGAGTGCTCTCCCTCACTGAGCCCCAGGTGGAAGGCTTCTGTGCATTGTCTCGCTGACGCCCCCAGCAGTCTGATGAGGTAGGCACCACTGCTATCTTCACTTGACAGATGAGGACAGGAGCTCGGAGAGAACAAATGACTTACCGACACAGCTACGGCTTAAGGGGTCCAACATCAGGCCTGGGTGTGTCTGACTACAAAACTCGGGCTCCCAACCCCAGCACTAGTGACTCTTTGGAGGCTGGTTGGGGCAGAGGTGTCCTGGAGACAGTGGCCAAGCAGATGAAGGGGACTGGACCAGGTGATCTCAAGAGTCCTACCGTCCCTTACTTTTTCCATCTATTTCTGTGGCTCTCTGCCACGGCCTAACATCCTGTTCAAGACATGCAAGGAAAAAGGTGAACTTTTTCCTCTGGCTTACAAGGTGATATGTGCTCTTGGTTTAAAAGGCTGAAAGATGACGTTGGCAGCCAGGGGATTGGAATCCCTGGGGACTGCTTAGGTAAACAGCCCCACCAGGCCGCCTCTGGAGAAGGCTTCTGTGGGGAGGGCAGAGGGGCAGAGAAGAGCCCACTCAAGGCCTGCTTGAGCTGCGCCTGGCCCTGCACGTGCTCCGATGAAGGTGCAGTCTCAGCCCCTTGGGGAGAGGGTGGGGTCATCGGCAGTGCCCCCCCCCCGCTGCCAGCTGTGGGATCTAACCAGTGGTGTGCTGGCAAATGTTTAACAACTGGTTCTCTGGGGGCGGGGGGCGTCCTAATTTCCAGCATTTACCAGTTTCTGTAGAACAAATCCTCCTACCATACCCAATTCCAAGCTACTGACTTCTTGTCACTGAACGCAGAGGTGGGAAGAGATGTGCACAGCTGGCTCAGCTCTTGTGAGCTGGAGCCTGCCCCAACACACCACTCGCGGGCTGCAGCCCCGTGGCTGAATGAGGAACAGCTCCCCATTTATGGCGAGAGACCCCCTGAGTCCAGAGGGCCAGGCCAGGGAGCAGAGACTGGCTGAGCTGAGGGCCTGGGACGGGCGTGTCACACCAGATGCCACATCATAGCCCGGAGTATCGCTGCATGGTCCAGCCCAGCATTTGCTCTGTCTCTTTCTGGTGACGCTCTAAAACTCAGGGCTTAACATCCGGCAGATGCTCACTACGTTTCTAATTGAGAAGTGTGTGTGCGCTTAGATCCAGGCCTTTCTGTCAGGGACAACAGGAGT
>RJWJ010029561.1:0-20529 GCA_004363605.1 Indri indri
GTAAAAATTTTACTGGGGAAGTAATTTGGGCATAAACTTGGACTTTGCAAGCCCTTGGCTCACTGTACATACAGTACATACACAGATGTCTAATCCACAAGAGATAGCCTTAGCAATCACTTGTGTCATACTAACACTGAGCTATGCCAATATTTAGACCACATCATATTTATTTTTGTAATCTCAGCACCTGCCACAGAAACTGGCTCCTAGTTTCTGCTCAAAGAAATGCTCAAAAAATATTTATTGTTGAATTTCTCTATTTAATTGGGAGAAATTTTTACAAAATGAGAAAAATTCATGGTTTTCTAAAAAACAAGGGCTGTGGTTTTGTCCTTCTGTGTTACTGTCTCACTGGGCCATGAACATAGTGCCTCATCCTTCACACACAATGAAGATGTCCGTTTAACTTCAATAGCCAGTTCAGAAAGAAAAGAGCAGTATGAGCTTGGTATTTTTCTCTCATTCACAACAATAACACAACCTTAACAAATATGACACTTTAAATTCTATTTTACTTGCTTTGAAAACATGTGAACTTCTACAATAAAATATGTTTTTATTTGGAAATTGTCACTTTCTCAAAAGTAATGTTACAAGGCATTGTTTTAAGAAAAAGGGTACTCTTCTAATTGGACATTAATTTAGACTGTCTTGTCTCTATTAAAAACCAAGCCCTGATTAAGGAAATAAACTTAATGATTAGTCACATCTTGGTACTTATGAATCGTCACAGTTTAAAAGATGTGTTCTAAAGAGGAATTATTAAAAGGAAGAATCATGATATGTTAGAAACAATGTGGGACACAGGATATTTACACACAGAGGAGAACAAGGGACCTTGGGAGAACCACTTTGGTCCAGTTCATAGTGGGCCAAATGTTATCCAGTAGGGATTGCAATCACTGACTCATAGAACATTAGAGCTGCAGAAGTCTACCTAGATATTTTCAGATAGATAAAATAAGGCTTTGGATATAATAACGCATTGCTCTCTATTCATCCTTTTTAAAAATCTTGTCAATTCTTCCAATGCTTATTATGTTTTATTTCCAGACATTCAAACTTAACTTTCATTTAAATGAAAACTCAATACTATACTCTGTTCTGACACATTTATCCTTGACACTGAAAATCTTCAAACTAATGTTTAAACTTATGAATTTTTAGCAAAAGAAAAGCAATTATAATGAAAGTTTTTGTTACTCATATCTCGTGTTTTAGAATAGCTGGTGAAAACACACATGTCATCCATGATCAGCCATGTTGAGTGTCCAGAATTGTAAAATGGTTGGTTGGATTACATCTTAATATTAAAAAATAGTAAATAAATACAAGCTGCTGCATACTAGGGCAAATAAAAATTAAGTATATAATATTTTATTTTACAACCTGAAATGGTCTTTTACAACTTAAAGTAGATCAGTATAAATGAGACTATATTGCCTATGTACTAACATATGTAGACTAGTGAACAGTTGTAGGAAGGAGGTTAGACTGGGACCCTAGAACTCCTATCTTCCAATGTACCAAGTTCATAAGAGTTATATGTTCACCATAATCATGGCAATTTTACCTTTGTTGTTAGCTACGGGTGATGATCCAAATTCTGTGTAGTGTTTTCTTCTGACAATATATGCTGGATCGTAAATCAGGCACAAGTTCTCCTTAGGAAATAGACTAATTTTTGTCTTTTTCTTCTTTTTTGGAAGCTGTCTTTCAGGGTATAGTCTATTTTTGTTCCTCTGAATTTTACTACTGTGTCTGTTGGAGAAAGCAAGAAGAGAGAACTGAAACCAGTTCTTTATCCCATGGATCTAGAAAAAAGATGACATTTATTTACATGTCTGCTATTAGAACATCAAGGGCCTTCTCAGCCTTTCAGTGGTAAGAGGATTCTCCAAAACAGGAGACAACTCAATGTGTCACACTGCCACATGGAATGAAAGAGACCAAACCAAAGGAGAGTATCACACAGAAGAAGGAGCTTTATTTTCTCTGCTTCCTTCAGTGCCCAGTGAAAACTCTACATAGTAGTAATTGTATATCATTCACTCACATCAAAAATCCTCATTTTTAAGGCAGGGCTGGGGTGGAATTGACATTGCATTTGATTTTCCAAAACCCATTCAAGCATGAGTTTTAATTATTTAATGTCAATTATGGAAAATATCATGATCTTCTCCACCGATTTGTTCAAGAATCAGGCTTAAATTATCCAGCGTGTGGTGTTTTCCACACCAAGAGCATTCTTTTTGAATTAGAATTTGATTTAATTTGAAACAATGAGATGTAAGAAGTTTTCTGCTGGGCTTCTGAAACATTTTCTCACTTGATAATTGAGAGTAGCAGGAAGAAGCAGTCTCTGTCATTCAGATGTACCACCTGGGATTTCTGTAGCCAATTTTGATGGTCTGAGGTTTTAGGACCAGGCAGGCTAAGGTTAAGACCAGGAAGACTGAGAGCTGAGATGAGAAAAATGTGATTAAATGGAGCTTGAAACTTTCATTAATTAAGTCAACTGTAAAGGTGAATCTACTTTTAGACTTCCATTTATAGGAATCAATATTATATTTTATTTCCTCCTTTTTTTAAAAGCAATTTGAGTTGAATTTTCAATTCACTACAGTCAAAGCAACCCAATTTCTCCAAGGTCTGAGGGAACTATCAGAGCATATTGCCATGCAGAGTGACCTATGCATCTGACCTTAAATATCAAGTTATTTCTTTTATTGCGAGAAGCTATATCGCTAGCCGTATTGCCTGGTCTGAACACGAATACCAAATAAGGAGTGCAAGGTCATTGACAACCATCAAAACAAGTAGAAGGGCAGTGAGAGTGAGACCATCGAACCATCTTTGTATTTATAGTGGTCTTTTACTGCTGTTGACATAGTTCTACTACCAGAATCCCTTTTATTTGAGAGCAAGAAAGGTGACATGTGTTTTAGTAAATGAGACACAGCTATGTTTGAGTCTATTATTCTGCCTCCTGGGGTTCAAGAAACTACTCAAGCTGTGCATTTGTGGTTTTCCCAACCATCTGCTATTCAAATGTTTCCTATTAACCATGACCACCAGTGGTTTAACCTTTCAGTATCTTTCAAACGTTTCATTGACAGACAAAAAAAAATAAAATAAAAAATGTAGCTGGGATGGATGCACGAAGCCCATTCTGAGGCTTGCATTGTTCAGCTAATAGATTTGTCAGCAATGAAATGAGGGCGTAAGTTAGCTGTGTTGCATGACCAGATACATTTCTCTGTTCTGAATCTATATATCTACAATGCTAAAAGGCCATGAAATAGCTTCTACCGGTGGTGTTTTATTACCACCGAGCTGTAAAATTTAATAGCAGTGCCAACATCGTCTGATATCTACCTCTTAGGGAAGAAAGGGACAACCTGGAAGATTTAAAGCTTAACCAACAAGACATCCAGAAGTAGAAAATGAATGCTTAGAGTGAGCCTTTGTTAGTTAGAACTAAAATCACAGCTGAACAAAGCAACTTTCGCTTCGTAAAAATAGTTGCTCAACATATTTCAAATCCAAATGCTTATTTCTTCTTTCATAAGAGCATACATTTAATGTAAATTTGTTCCATGCTCTCTACTTTAGCTGAGGAAAAGCAGCTATTGTGTTACAAATCAAATCCCTTTACACAATATCTTCCTTTCACTCATTTGTAGAAAATGCAAAGGATATCAGAGTTGTCAGAATAAAATATTCTTTTTCTTAACAACAATACTCAGGAGCAGAGTTTAGGATTATAAAAAAAACTTCAGAGACTAAGAAGGGAAGTCCTAAATTGTTTGTCATCACCAGGTGGGAAAGAGAAGACAAGTCAAACCTGAACTGGGGTTTTATTATTTATGTAGCGCATTATAATTGTAAAGCATTGGTAACTATTACATATATTTAAAACTAAATCAGATTCTCCAGTCCTCTTTCACATTCACGCTATAGAAAATAGCATGTTCTAAATAATAGTCTGTAGCAAAGCATGACTTTTGATTCTCAACAAATAGTTTCATGCAGTGGGCATGTAGGGAGAAAGACAGATAACTGATACTTTATAGCCAGTGTTACTGTGGTTACCAAGTCCTCTGAGGCAAAAGCTTAATTTAACAAATGTGCACCCACTGGGGAAAGATTGGGGCAATAAGCATGACTCTTCGAGGTGCAGAATGAAGAGTTTAGAGTGAATCCAGTAGCCGAATGCTGGGTAGAAGAGTATCCTCAAATCTTGAAAATAAACTGTGCCCAAATCTCTGCATGACTCCTAAATTATTCAGGCACAGAGCAGAGTCTAAGGAGCCCAGCTAAGACCAAAAGACCAAAAGAACTAAAAGGCAATTTTATCTGCTGTCCAAAAGAGAGATAGAGCCTGAAGTTTGAGTTCAGCCAAGTTAACTTCCTGTGAAAACTTCAAAAATAAATAAATGAAATCAGTACTCTCCAGGAGAATATAATAGAGCCTGGAATCTACCCAGCGTATCAGTCACGATATACAGGATACATTCCAAAATTACCAGGCATGTAAAGGAAATAGGAAACTGATCTCTACTCAAGACAAAAGTCAATAAATTAAGAGGAACACTTACATGATCCCAACTTGGAATCACCAGGTAAGAATTTTAGAGAAGTTTTATATTTATGTTCAAGGATGTAAAGAAAAATATCCTCAAAGGCAAATATTGAGTAGACAATTAAAAACAAGTAAAAAGAACCAAATAAAAGCTCTAGAACCGAAAATCATAATATTCAAAACAACAAATAAAGTATTTGAATAAGTTTAACGGCAGGTTGGAAATGACAGAATCAAGAATCTATAGACTTGAAGATAGATCAATCAAAATCATCCAATTAAAAAATAGAAATAAAAAATATTGGGATTGGAAAGTAAAATAACTTTACTAATTTGGAGGTAATAGCAAAATCCTAGAAGAAGAAAAAAGATAATGTCAATGAGAAAAAAAACTGAATATCTGAATTGTTGAAACACGTTTATAAATTCAAGAATTTACAAATTAAATTTAGTGAGCCCACTGCTACTTAAGTGCAAAGAAAAACACAAATAGGAACAAGGTTTGAAGTGGAATTATTGAAAATCAACAGCAATGAGAAAATCTTCCACATAACCAGAGAAAACTGACACAGTATACAAAACATAACAACAATTTCTTTCTCTCTGGCTTCTCACTAAAAACAAGGAAGGCTAGAAGCAGTGAGATTACATCAATGAAATGCTACATGAAAATAATCATCCCAGAATTCTATATACAGCTAAAATATCCTTCACAAATAAAGGCAAAATAAAGATGCTTTCAGATAAATAAAAGCTAAGAGAAATCAAGAAAAGTATCCAAGCAATTCAATGGTAGCAAAATTTTTTTCAACAGATATTGCTTATAAAATTGAATATTTAATTTAAAAAGTGAAACCCCAGCCCTAGATAAAATCATACACAAAAGAATGAATTGTAAGTGGTTAAAACTATCAATGACAAATGTTAACATATGACATTTCTGTAAAAAAAAAATAACATTTGACAATATCTGAAGATGTATGCATTACTTGGAGGTAAGCAAATGAATTTTAGATGGGATATAGAAAGCAATAACCATAGAAAAAAATGATGTTATACAGTGGAGCAGTTCCTGAGCAGCAGCAACTACTGTATCAGCTAGGTCGACTTGCCATGTTTCCATAGATTTGGTTAGTAGGGAAACAATGAGCCCAAATGGATTTAGACAGTTTATTACTCTGAGTAGAGCAGACAGCATGAATTTCATGTTCACATCAGTTCTCTTTATGCCTCAAGTTCCATGCAGTTAAAGTAGAGGTGGTTCCAGGTGGTTAGAGAATACACCGCTGGTCTGTGTCATAGCTGAGGACCACTGCATTTAGGAAACCCCCTAATCTTATAATGAACTGCTGGCAAGCCCATCATCTCTCCCTCTGGAGAGAGGCATTAACTTTATTATCCTGGTCAGGAAACAAATCTTTCCTCTAGAAGGAGACATCTTTATTACCTTGAAATGTCTCTTAGGAGAGGATAAAGACATTAGTTTTTGTTCTCTTAGAATATGAGAGAAGTTACACCCTGCCTCAGAGCAGCTTTGCAAACTTCATTGATTTGCAGAACTGCCAGATCCATGGTGAAATATCTCCAAACAGTTGGTAAATTGACTTTTTTTAAACTTTAGGATCTATTTATCGAAAAACATGAAGAAGAAAATGCATAGACAAGCCATAGCCTGGGAGAAAATATTCATAAAATATATTTACAAAGCATTGCTATCTAAGATATATATAAAGAGTTGTAACCACTAAATAATAAAAAGACTGACAATTGATTTTTTAAAAGGAAGCTATATGAAGGGCTCCAATTTACTATATATTAATATTCATAGTAATCTGTAAATTAAAACCACAATGAAATATTATTACTCACAAGAATGGCTAACTTATAACAGCTAATGGCATCAAAATTTGGCAAGAAAGTAGGGCCAAAAAAACCATCAAAAAATATTGGCAGGAATATAAAATGGTACAAAAAACCCTGAAAATTTCTTAAAAATTAAAATAGACTTATATATCAGTAATTCCACTTACAGAAAGAGAATATTATATACTCATTACACATGACTGTTTATAACAGCTTTATTCATAATGCCAAATAACTTAGTATTGTGTGTACATGTGAATGCATTTTACACTGTTCTTTTTATTGACCCAAGTAATTTGCTTCAAAACTTTCCTATAATTACCAGTTTTCCCCTTACTAGAACCTGCCACACTAATACTAAGGTGGAATTATATAAACAGTAAATAGTATGAACACGCAACCTTGATTCGCTAATATTCATTATCCCACACACATATAAGTTTTGAGACTAAACCTCTGGAGGTATATTTTTTCCCCTAGAGGTGATTGTAAAACATACCCTGACATAAATTTATTTCCATTTGTATCTTAAAGGGTGTAGTTAATTTTATCGTGGGTACATTTTGGAACGCTAGAGAGACTGTTATTCAAAGACACTGAGAAATAATAGGAAAAAAATAAAATGGGCAGTCAATGAATAGAAAAATGTTAGCAAATTTGATAAATAGTTCACTGCTGCCATGTTTCAGATTTGGGTACAACAATAAGCACTTTTTCACTTGGGTTGATCTGTGTTTTCCAAACACTAAATGATTACTTTTGAAAAGGACAACCTAAAATTATGGATAGCGTTATGTACCAAAGAGTAAAATTAATTAAGTGATTTTTCTTTCGAAAACTAAACAATTATTTCTATATATTTGTTTGACTCTTTGGTAAAAACAGTTTCAAAGTCATGGATAAATTTATTTTGGAAAAACAATTGTAGATCCATGTTCAATTACTAATTAGCATTTACCCTTGAGTACCATGTACATTTCAATTATCTGGTTCTCAGTTTCCTCACATCAATAATAAATTTTATTTAATAATGCTGATGTGTTTCCAGCTATAGATTCCTATGGTGTTTCTATAAAATTGAGACAAAGAAAAGTCCCTAGATTCCACTTTAAATAATATTTACATTTATATTACACAAATATAAAGTATCATTTGGAAGTATGTTGATAGTTTAGTAAAACTGATACTTAGGTTATACTGCCCTAAGAGAGTCCCTGAAACAGTATCTGAACGCATGGAGTTTATTTGGCAGATGTTCCAGAAAGCAAAAGTGAGGGAGTAAAGGAAGTGAGAAAGGGACAGGAGGAAAGTCGATGAACAGTATGCTCACTGAAGCAAGCTGCCACTGAAGGCAACTGGGCTGGTCTCACTGCCAACACTACCTGAAAATTTCCCGTGAAACTTTGTCTGTAATTGGTAGATGGCTGCTCCTGGGGAACATCAAATCCCAGGAACTTCTGGACTTTGCTGAGCTCCAAGTGGAAAATCTCCCAGGGAAGCTGGAGAAAGCCTCCAGGCACAGAAAGAGAGAGACTCAGGTCCTCGAGATGCGAAGCCATCAGGGTGAATGGGAAGGATCCATTGCAGTTTCGGGAAACTCAGAGAGGCGCCAGAGAAACAGCACTATAACCTACACTTAATTCAGTTTAAACCTACAAAGCATGTAAGTATATATATATGTGTATATATATGTGTATATATATATGTGTGTGTGTGTATATATACACACACATATAGTGGGCATATACATATAGATGTTTAGTAAAATGGTGTTTATATGAATACAAAGAAACACTGACAGTGTGATATACCTGCCACAAATATTCATTAGCCTTTCTTCTAATTATGCATATGTATAAGTCACAAGGTCTATTTGGACAAAAAGTGAGCAGGAACTTTCAGACCTTCTAGGGATTCTCATTAATTTACTGGAGAGACTTAATTTTTTAGACTCTGGGTTTTATTTTTTTATTCTTAGAACATTAAACTACTCACAGTAATTTGATGAATATTAACTTTTCTCTGTACTTTGTTTTATTTATTTTTTTTACTTTATAATATTTTTAGGCAAACTGTCAATAAGTTTCTATGTCTGAACATGTGTCTGATGATGCTAAGGTATTCAAAAGGCACACATGATAGTACAAATAACCTATACTTTAAAAATGATGTACATTAATTGGATGACAACCACAAGAGGAAAATATCTCACTAACCTCATGAAGTAAGAAATGTAGATTTTACATAACATTTTTTCTAGGAACTCTGATATTCTAGATGTACAAATGGGTTTAGATTTATAATTTTATATTTAGTCAATTGTAAAAAAATTTTAAATTATCCTCATATTTTAGATGGCTTTCCCAATGGAATATTTTAAGAACAAAGATTCATCACCTCAAAACAAAGCATATCTGGAAAAAATTTGAAGACTAACAGAAGTGGTGAATTAAAGTGGCATATGTTACAACATGTTTTCTTTGAGGATAATTATAGGACATATGGAGAAATATACCCCTTTATTTAAAACTAAATTTTAAAAAATGGTCACTGTCGAAAGTATTCAGCTCGCCTATGAATATCCATTAGGTAATGTCACAGAAGGTCTGCTTTTGAAGATCTTACTAGGAAGCATTCACTAAAAATATAGATAAAACATCATGCCCCTAAGCAGATTTACTGTAGTAAATCAAATTCAGGTTGAGGCTTCTTAATATTATGAAATGACTGTACTGAGAATGGAAATGTATTTCATAGACGATGAGAGCCAGAAAAAACATTAGAGATGACTTAATCCAGTTATTTTCACCAGTTTGTACTCTTTTCAAGCTTCAGAAATCTTTGGATAAACTCCAATATAAAAATCAGATCAAAGCACAGTCTCCCCTCCCCACATGGGGGCCCCAAGATCCCTGTTATGAAGCCTGTAGAGCTCTGCAGAGCACAGATTGAAAATTAATCATCTGGTCTTGCTATAATTTTCCAGATGGCAAAACCGAATATCACAAAGGTTAATGTATTTACTAAAGTTGGTGGTTTGATGCGTGGTAGAGCTGAGCATGGAAGCTAGGTCTTTTGACTAGCTCCTGCCCACCTAGAACACCATTGGCCTCATTTCTAAAGAGGGATTGCTGCAGGTTGTGGCTAAATACATCCAAACATCAAGTAGATGTGAAAGTATTATGCAAATAAATTCAAATTGTCCTTTAACCTACTCTCCTTTATTATGGTGAGGTCCTCTTGCAAAATGGAAAGAATGTCTGCATGGTACTAGACATCTCAGTGATTTTCATGTGCATAGAAAGTAAAAAAGATCCATGTTATTTTAAGAAGGTAAATTGGCTTCCCAAGTGCTTTCAAGTGATACTCACATTATGTAAAATTTTCCAGAAATCTCTAGAAATACTTCCCACAAAACCTGCCTTTTATTTTGCCTTTTTCTCACACTTGCTAGGCATAGCACGGAGTGATTGGCCGTAACTATTATTTGGTACATTTCTCTTAAATTTACAACTTTTAGAAGACAGGGTAAAGGTCATGTTAAAAGTGAAAGATTTCCCCTAGAAGAATGCACACTATCTGGGTGAAGGGCACACTTACAACTCTGCTTCGAACTGTATAAAAGCAAATTTTATAACCAAAACATGTGTACCTTGTAATATTCTGAAGAAAAGTGAACAATTTCCTTTCAGCATTGTGGTCTCTTTTAAGAGAGAAGGTACATATTAATATTGTATGGTTACGAATATTTTAAGTGTTAAAAATATGAAGGTCATATTGACTCTTCTTCTTGGAAAACAGTCTCAAATATATATAACATGATTATGAGATGCCCATATCAAACAATCGACCAAATCACTAAATCCAACAGATTTCGAATTCTCAGTACTATACAATTCTCAGTACTATACATTCATTTTACTGTTAGTTTCTCAATTTAGTTCTTAATTCTTGTAAGAAAAGGAGAACTTTACTGAAAAGCTTAGGTCAGAATTTAATTTTCAAAAGTGAGAAGTTTTATTTTTTCAAAACAGCTATAATTTGGGTAGGAATTTTTACCAATTAATAGCCTCTTTGTACCATAAATTAACATGAAAATTTGTTCGTTAGACATCATCATCATAATGTCATAAGGTTGTTTATTTCCCCCTAACTCAAAACTGTTTATATCATACAATCTTCTACATATAATCTCTAAAAAAAAAACTCAGGAAGATGCTGTGCTATTCACATACTGACATTATTAACTTGTTCTTAGGGTTGTTAAATTATAGAAGAATTTCATATTATTAGATTTTTTAATCCAAGGCACATTTGTACAAGAAGGACTCCCTCTCCTATTTATTTGTTGTTTGACACTCAATTGATCCATTTTACAATATTGGTTAGGCAGTATTTCTCTCAAAATTTAAGTATGTTACGTAAGTCATCAAGTAAAGAAAATTATAGTTATTATTTAAATTCCCCATATGAGTTTATTTAATAAGATACCACAAATTTAGTATTTACTTTTATATACCTGAATTTCTGCAAATTATAGCTATTTATCACTATGTATTTCTATTATTATTATTATTATTATTATTATTATTTTATAGCTTTCCAGATTAAACTTCTCATTTCCTTTTGATATTTTCCTATGGCTAGAGACATAGCTATTAATATATTTTTATATAGAGTTACAATCTGTTCCCAAGCAAGTACACACCAGGCTCAACCTTGCTTAGCTTCCAAAAGCAGATAATATTGACAACATTCAGGACTGTAGAGTTACAATCGTCTAGTAGAACCAAAAGAAGAAAAGGAATAAAGTCTCAGTTTCAGTTGGCCAACATAATCTGTTTTCCTGTCTCTACATACTTTGTTCTCATCAGTTTAAATCTCTTAAGAGATGAGAAGTAAGAGGTATGTCATTATTTTTGTGAATATCCATATGAGTCAACTAATTATTAAAAAGCTTTCTTTGTGGTTATTATTTAGGACCATTGGTTTCTATCTTATTCTCCTCCTGTCTTTTGTTTCAGGTAATTTGGTTTAATCATGGTTTTTGGTATCTTCTCTTTTCCATTTTACCAGAGAGAGAATAAGCAACAGTAAAAACAATCACACCTGCTTACAGGTAATCTTTTTTATTCCAACTGCATTTTGTTATTATGAATTTGTAATTTCAAAACAATGACTGTTTCTCTTAACTATAATTATTATTTTGATTGCAATTTCTTCTTAATTTGGCCAGTGGGAATCCCTGGCTCTTTCATTCTTTCAGGATCCTTCCTAAAATTGCTGAAGTATTCACTCTATCAAGATATTATAAACCAATGCTGATCTTATTTTTTGCTCCAAAACATCAAATAAGCTTATATCAAGGACCCATCATTTCTTGTTATACTATAGAACCATATCTATGTACTGTTAATAATTATACAGAGTAGAAAATGTGCAGCAAATCTGTTGGGCCATATTTAGTGAAGAAATAAAGAAAATACAAATTTTAAGGTCAAATATCATTTTAAGGATTGATTATTCTTAGTTTGATCATACAATGTCCAAGTATTAACACATATGTATTTCTAGATTAGTTTCTCCATAATTTACATAGGTACAGTTTTACACTCACCCAAATTATAAATGTACCTCCTTCTTTTATAATGTTACATGTTCAACATCCACAAATATATAGTCATTTATTGACAGACATTTATTTCATCTTCATCCAAGTTCTAAGATAGACTGTTATGGTCTGAAAGTTTCTGTTCTCCCAAAATTGACAGGATAAAGCCTAATCCCCAATGTGATAGTATTAAGGGGTGGAGCCTTTGGGAGGAGATTAGATCATGAGGGTGGAGCTCTTAAGACTGGGGTTAGTGCCCTTATAAAAGAGGTCCAAGGGAACTCATTGGCTTTTCTCCACATGTGAGGGTGCAACAAGAAGATACCATCTACGAGTAACTTGCCCTCACCAGACAGTGTATCCATTGGCACTTTGATCTTCAACTTCCCAGCCTCTGGAACTGTGAGAAATAAATGTTTGTTGTTAATAAGCCACCCAATGTACAGGATTTTGTTATAGTTGCCCAAAGGAACTAAGACATAGGCAATAAAAGTGTAGGGGCCAGGGGAAGCTTTCCCCTTGCCCTCTGGTTTCACTGAAAATCGACTTACATAAAGCAGATTAATTGAAGAAAAGGCAGACAAATTTATTAACGTGTACATGGGAAAAATCACAGAGTGATTTCCCAACCCCGTCACCAAAATACAGAAGCTGATACACCATCCTGAGATTACAGAAAGGATGGGGGCTCTGAGCATGACCAAAAACAGGTTATTGTGGTAAATCAGGTTATAGTGGCAAGACAGATTATGGGAAACAGAGAAGAGGAGGCTTGTGAACAACAGTGTTCATGTTATTTAAATGAAACCTCATAGGTAACAGCCCTCAGAGAGAATAGATGGTAAATGTTTCTTTTATATGTTCAAAGTGTCAGGCTCTCAGTTAATCTTTCCTAGATCTAGACAAGGGAAGGCCTGACTACATCAGAGAAGTTTCTCTACAGATGCAAATTTCCCCCACAAAAGACAGCTTTGCAGGGCTACTTCTGTTTGCTGGCTCGAATATTTTGATTTTCTTCAACACTATTTAAAAATGTAGGAAAAGTAATTAGGAACCTTTTATTTATACATATAATTTATTTTCTACAACATATCTCTGTTTAATTTCTGCCTCAAAAAGTACATTCTATTTTTTAACCGCCATTGCTAATACTCAATACACAGTAAGTTTAGGGCAAAATGAAAACCTGATGGGAACTTTGATGTAAAAAAGTTTTAACACTTCTAAATATTAGCAGATAATTTGGCTTTTAGGAAAATCATTTCTATCTACTCCTAGACAGCTATATTTTTGTCTATTGATTTGTAATAAAAGGTACAATTCTCTGAGGAAGTCACATTTTTTTAGCAATTACTGTTATAGAAATAGTTATATTGTGCAATTGTTATTGAAAACTCAGCACTTGTCCTTGAGGCCACATCAGAAGAATGAGAATAAGTGGTCTGAGGAGAAGGAAAGAGAAGTTTATTACTTTGCAGTCAAAGGAAGAAAATGGTAGATTATCCTCTCAAAGTGCACAGTTATGTATATAAGCACAAATGCAGAGCTTTTAAAGGGAGGGCCCTCAGTAAGAAGAAGGAGAGGTCCCGAGATGGAGCTTTTGTTTCCTGTTTTGGAAGATTGAGTCAGCAGCCGTGGAGAGGTGAGCACACTGAGAACCTGTGATGAAGCTATTCTGTTTTGTCTCATTCCCCTGGGGTTGTCAAAGTTCAAGACACTGCTGGATTACCTTTGTGTGGAGTGCTGGATTGTTCCCCAGGACACTGTTGGAAGCTCAGTTTGGGGGTTGGATGAGACCCTCTCCATGGAGGCTAGCATTGTGGGGGATTGCTCTGCCTGGGTCTCCTCATGGAGGTGATGGTGGCAACTGGGTGAGGCTATCTAGGCCATGGTCATGGGCATTTGGATTGTGGGTGCTTGCTTGAACCATGTTCAGTTGTGATGGCAGCTCAAGGCTGGCAAATTTCTGGTGGAGTGTTTGACTGCAGGATGGTTCCTGCCTGGGGGCCAGTGGGAGCCTCAGGGAGGGGGCCGCGGGGCTCGATGGCAAAGGGGAGCTGGGGCCTGGTGGCAGCATTGGAGCCTCAGGGCAGAGCTGCGGGGTACTGCTGCAGTGGAAGAGCCTCAGGAGAGGAGACCTGGGCTCAGGCAGAGGTTGAGCCTCAGGGGCGGAGCCTTCTGGTGGCCAGTGGTGGAACTGTGGGCCTGGTGGCAGCAATGGAGCCCAAGATTGTAGCCAAAACACTCGAAAAACATAACTCTATATTAACTGAACATATACCTTAAAAGCTAATTTTATTAAAACTAGAGTTTAAGAAATGGTAGTTCATAAAACACTTAATATGAGATTTATAACTCCATATTTACCCTATCACTCTTCTAGGATTCTCTTTTACTTTCTATTATTTTACCTTCACAGTGGTAGCATTCTCTGATTTGCTTCCTAATATTTTTCTGGAGACCACATTTCTTTCTTTTTCTTTCTTTTTCTTTTTAAGTAGCCATGCATTAGTTTCTCTATAATGTACCTGGACCTATGTTAAACATTGGAGATACAAGGAGAAATACAACACAATACTCACCTTTAAGAACTTGACCATTTGCTAGAGAGGACAGAAAAGTAAATAGAAAATTATTTCTCAACTAGAAGTATCACTATAATTCACTGAAGCTGAATGTGGGCGAAAAAGGGTTGAAAGAAGCCCATTTTTTCAAGGAATAACAGAGTAATTTTATCTAGAGAATAGAAAAATGATTCCTTGACAGGCAGTGATAACATTATGAGGTTACTTGAAATGTGATAAATAGGAAAAGGAGTGATACTAGTACCTGAGCCCTCAGTATTTAAAGTTTAAATGACATCTAAATGGCCTGTCTAGTTCTGCTACCCATCTCAGAGGAAATTCCTTTAGCTGTATTGATAATATAGAAAACAGAAAAATCTTATTCTTGCTACATGATTTACACTGTGTGAAAAATCATCTTTTGTGCTATTTTGCCATTTCTCTCTGTTGGTGACGGAACTACGAAATCTTCTGACTACTTCTGTGATGTGAATTCCGTGATGTCCTAAATTTAGTTTCTCCTTTGGGAAAAAGTCTGTACAGTCTCTTAGGAACCCTAAAACTACCCAACATCTACAAGATGCAATTCTTTCCACAAATCCTTTTTTTTCAGTCCTTAACAATTCTCAGTGCACTCTGATTCATCTCCATAAATGATCAAACTTAAGAAAATACATTCTCACATGTTTTGTGCCATATGCACTTTAGAACTCCGCTTGCTTTTATGAATTCATTAAAAATGTCTCCAAAATAAAAACAGAATCAGGGACAATTCTTTCTTTTAGCAAAATGTACTTAACACCAATGCTGTGCCATGTGACTAGGGATGCAATAAGCCACAAATGGCATAATCTTTGCCTTCATGTGGTCTACTTTGTGGGATTAACTGTGCAGTTGTCAACAAATCCAGCGTGGAGGTTGAGAGAGAGGGTTGTCAAAGATAAGTTTTCCTTTTGGCTTATGCAATTCCACGAGAACTATGATGAAAACACATTGGAGAGAGACCAGGTTTGGGGGCAACCAACATGAATTGATGTGGGAATACTAAATGAAAAGTGCGTTTAAAGCTTTTAAATGGAAATGTTATGTAGGCAATACATTGTCTGAAGCTAAGATGGGGAGTCAGGGATGGTGATAAAAAAATTTAAGTCTTCGATCTGTTGAAGCAGCATCAAGAACAAGATTTCACATGAGAAAACAATACAGTGGGAAAAGAAAAGGTCTTCAATGTGTGTTTTGAGAAGCCTCAACAGGTTCTTGAAAACTATAAAAAGAAATTCTAGCATGTGTTCCATTTGAAAACACAAATGTATAACAGCCCTGAGCACGTTATTGAAGCTAAATTTAGGGCTCATTTCTTTCTGGCTTGTATTGTGGCTATTTCCACGTGTCATTCCCCTGTATTGTCAGCTTCTTGAGGTCACATGTCTTATTTGGCTGTAGGCTCCATAAAATGAATGATAGGGTTTCAATATACACATTTTTTTTTGAAATTGAATTAAACAAACATTTATTTTTAATTCAATTCTAAAATATTCTAGAACCCAATCTCTTTTATTAATACTATACACTCTGAATTCATTGGGAGAACAAGATAATTTAAATTAATCATTTTATGCCCCAGGTTTACCAGCTATAAAGAAAAGCATAAACAAAACACTAACTTATTATTGACCAATTTATATTTCAAAAAACCAAAATTAATAATGGATGATATTGTCAGGGGCCTAATAAAGAACACTTCTTTTATCATCTCTTGAGTTGAGAATTGTGATAGATTAAAGAAGGTTGCAAATGTTCCTTTCTATGGAGAGTAGAGGGTCTGTGTCTCCTTTGCTGATGTTTGGATGGACTCCTGGGACTACCTGACTAACAGCATATGATGGAACATATGCTCTGCCAATTTCTGTGTCCAGGCCTTAAGAAATAGGTGGCTTCTACCTCTAGTCTCTTGGAGTACATGATCTTGGAACCCAACCACCATGCTTTGAGGAATACCAAACCATGAGAAACTCCATCACAAAGAAACCTATGTGGAGAGGAACAGGCCAATAACCCAAGCTATGTTCCCAGTTGACAGCCAGCACCAACTTTAAGCCATTTTGGTAGTAGATTCTCTAGGTCTAGTTACGCTACCCCACCTGGTACTTTGTGGAGCTGAGATGAGCCACCACCACTGAGTTCTGCCCAAATTGCAGATTCAGGAGCGAGATAAGTTGGGGTTTTAATTTTCAGTTTTAGTTTTAAAACTTTAAAACTTAGTTTAAGTTTTGGTTTTAAGTTTTAAATCTTGACGTGGTTTGTCAGCAATAACTACCTAGAAAGAGAAGACACTGAGCTCAAAATAACATCCTTATATCTGTTAAAGCTGCATTGGAGAATGTGGTTCGGCTCTATGGACACCGGTTTCTTAATCGCACCATTCCCTCAATGTCTAGACATTGGAACAGTCTAAGGGAAAGTTTGGGTTAGCATAGCAGATACACACATCCAGAGTCACTGACCTCTGGCACTCTAGAAAAGTGGAGGGGGGCGGGTGGAGAGAACAAATAACCCCTGCAAGAATTACTTCAAAGAGACATAAGAACGGACGAAAGGTTCTTCCTGAAACCTCACAGCTTATGGGAGTCATGCTAGTCTAAAATAATTAAACAAGAAAACAATACTATAAATAACAGGAATATGTTTATCATATTGCAGATAAACATCCAGCATTTTATTCTAATAGGCTTAAATACACCCCACTAATTGTGAGAATTTTTCAAACATACTGTTGTCCCTGTCACCAAGGCATTTTCTACTGCTATGGTGAAGAGAATGCCCAATTGGCGATGGCTTAGGACCATTTTAGTTTGACACAATAGATCCACTGCAATACTCTTGTGCTTCACCTACTGCACTGCCCCCTCTAGAATATGGCAGAATAGTGCTGATATTTGATCCTCATTGACTTTAGGCCAAGCAATTAGCCCCCTCCAAAAATATAAATACCACTGCCCAGGGCTCAAGCCAACACTTTAAATCCAGAACCCTGAGTAAGTGCATCCATGGTGATAAATTCAGGCCAACAATGTCTTATGTTTCATGTGCCTTCTCTAAAACCTTTAGCATACAAAAAAATTTCATTTATGATTGTCAGGTTTATGCTGATCAAAATTGACAATGTCATGCAACTCTTTCAGCATACAAGCTGTTTTCTGCCAGGTCTTGCACTTTTATATCAGCAATAGGCTAGACCTAAGTCTTATGTGTTTGGAGAAAAATGAGAGTTTGTCAGGGTGGAATCTGGGAACATTCCTTCTACAGGGCAGCTGTTCTTCACTAATTTAAAGATTTTTCCAGGAAGACAGCTCCGGTTCCCTCAGACAGAGGATGGCCAGGCCGCTTCCACCAGAAAGGGAGGTTTTATCTTATTTGAGGGTTCAGTATCTCAGCTTGAAATGCCCCATATCCAATATCAGGATTTCAGTCTATCCCCATCACTTCCCTTACCTTGGCGTAAGAGTCCTGTTGAGGGCAAGCATTTAATTGGTACTATGATCTTCAACCCATGAAATCAGATTCTGGGCTTCATCCTCATTCTTATTTTCCTCACAGAGGTTTTCTGACTTTGCCTCCCTCATTTAAGTTAGACTTCCAAGGTCAGCATTTTGGCATTTTTTTCTATGTATCATTTCAGAGCAACCAGCTTATCCCACGATGCTTATGTTTATTATGGTCTCCTCAGCAACTAAGTGCCCCAGCTATCTGACCTCTAGATGCTTGACTTTCCATCTATCTGCACTTTTATCCTACGTTATCATGTGTGATAATTGGAGCAATTGTGATAACAATGGATAACTCTGATTATGTGTCCTTTTTCTTCCCAGCAAGGGAGACCTCAGATATGTGAGCAAACCTATCCCATAAACCTATTTAAGAGTCTGTTTTCTGTGCCACTTTTCATACTATTCACTGTACCAATCAAGGTCTCTGAAAGTGGTGGGGGCGCTCAAGCTAAAAAATGAAAAACGTTTACTAAAGAAGCTACTTACAAAAGTACAGATAGGGTTAAATGAACCCAGCAATAATGGAATCATTATCATACCTAGACCTTAAAAGAAAAGAGGAGGGAAAAAAGAAAACTGGAACCCAAAAAGGATAGCTGCAGCTTGGAGACTGGACACAGTCCTTCAGGAGATACTGTCTTGGAGAAGAGCCTTTCAACACAGAAGAATCCATAAGAATAAATCTCTCTTCCCACCTACCAATTTCCCACTGACTGAACCGGTAGGAGCCAGAGCACCTGGCAATCCATAAAGACCAGGTTCTCAGAGCACAGAGCAAGTGAATGGTGGAGAGTGGATCTACAGGGGCAAAGAAAACATCCAGCCTCTCAATTAATTCCATGATCCAGTCCATGAGAAGAGAAGGAGTACCAAAGGATAAGCAATGTCTTATACATAGACATATGCATTTACACATATTATATATAAGACATTTATATATATATGTGTATATATATATATAAAGACATTTATATATGTGTGTGTGTATATATATGAATGTATAAAAAGACCAAGAGTATGAGCACATCGATTCCTTGTGCTCTCTCGGGTCAAAATTTATGCACATGCCTACACCATCTGCAAGTAAGACTGAGAAATATAAATTCAAGCTGGATGGCCATATGCACAGCTAAAACTTGAAAGTTTATTTACTAAAATAAAGAAATACAGAATGGATATTGAGGGAAATTTAGTGGGTTTTGTCACTAAAGTAGATTGTCAAGAAAGGTCAATGATATTTATTACTAGTAGTAGTATTGGTAGCAGCAAAGTAAGATTATATGAATGGAAGCGTGATTGCATTAATAATTTAACAGATATATATTTACTACCTATTTTGCCTTCAAAATGAAATGAATTTGTCAGAAGGCCCTAGAGGGTTCTCATGCACTGTCATCACTTTGCTGGGGTTGGTTGCCTCCCATTGCAAGCAGCTCCCTTCCAGTCTTACAGATCACCATTTTGAAAGAAAATAAGAAAGATACCTAAATTAGCAAAACATATTTTTCTGGTATGAATGGGGAGTGTATGATGCTTAGAGCAAAAGTAATAAAATTCCGAGGAATGAACACGAATTTATTCAACGAATATTTTCAAACACCTACCGTGTGTCAACACTGAAAATCTAGCCACTAACAAAACAAAGATCCTGTCCTCTTGCAGCTTACTTTCAACATGAGAGATGTGAATGCCACCTCTCAGAGACAGAGAGAGAGACGGAGGGAGGGAGGCAGTAGTAAGGGAGATGTCTCTTCCACCTGATCTCTCCCATCTTCCTGGTCTTGTCTTCAATCAAAGACCGTTTTGTTTTGTAAATAATTTGGCATGTAAGGGAGTCTGTTTCCTCAGAATTGGACAATGGAAAGAAACTAGGTAAAACTATCTTTGGAAACTAGGGGAAACAAAGAAAGCAAAACACCCAGAATTTTAAACGATTAACTGCCATTTATTTGACTGTAAATTCAACTAATAAAGATTAACTCGTGTTAACACATATTCCTAAAATGTCAATAACCCCAAAGGGTTTAGAAATATTCAATAATTTTTGCATCAATGTTAATTCTTTTATAAGTTTCTTTTGGTGGATGAAAATGTAAGAGTCACTGGCTTACATTTAATGGTTAGAACTGTGAGCATGGCTGAGAGAGTGTAGAAGGCAGAGTAATTCAAACAGACTAGGACAGGGCCCCAGGGACACTGGCGAAACATCTTCTTTTCTACTCCTTTTACTCCATTTCCCTATTCTCAAAATAGGGAATCCCAAATACATATTGTTAGTTAATTTTCATTATTATTAAACAAGATTTTACAGGCTACCTTGGAAATCTATTTTGTATTTTTAGGAAAATATCTTCC